>VYZU01026575.1:0-23943 GCA_013401355.1 Ceyx cyanopectus | reverse complement strand
AGGCTGGGGGCTGATCTGTTGGAGAGCAGCTCTGGGGAAAGGGACCTGGGGGTCCTGGTGGACAGGGGTGTCCTAGTTTGGACAGATATCTTAAATTATAGCAATGCAAGAGCAGAGGCTTACAAGGAGACAAGAATTTTAATCAGTATATATATATATATATATGAGTATATTTAAGTTTATATTCAATTTAAAGTAGTGCCAGGGAAGAATTGGGACTGAAAGCTAGAACACAGGAGGTTACACATAAATATGAGAAAAAAACTTTCTTCATGATNATGAGAGATGACATGACTTCTAAAGAACTCCATTTAATAGTAACAATGTTAATGGTCAAGTGGATCTCCAGAACTAAATGTGTTGGTTTACTTATATCATCAGTTTTGCTCCAGTACAACGAGTTTCATTATAAATTGATTTAGCTCACTATATTACCTTCAAGGCAAATGATTTTTTTCGTGTTTAAATACTTCAGATGTACATAGTTTATCAGGCACTTTAGTATTTTTAGTGCACCTAAGACATGAGAAATGTCTGATGAAGATAAGGAATAAAATAGGCAAAATATAGGAGACTGACAATAAAGAACTTTGAAATACGTAAAACTCTTTCCAGAAGTCCTATAAACCTTTAGAATATCTCCAACAGAGTCTTTGTTAGTCAAAAGAAATAATTCTATATATTTCAGTGCTCTACTATCCNCAGGCTGCCCAGAGAGGTTGTGGGGTCTCATTCTTTGGAGAACCTGACTGGATGTGTTCCTGTGCGACCTGATCTCGGTGATCCTGCTCTGGCAGGGGGGGTTGGACTAGATGTTCTTTTAAGGTCCCTTCCAACCCCCAACATTCTGTGATTCTGTGATTCTGTGATTCTGAGAATGAAAAGTCCACCAGAATTTTCTTATCGATACTTTGGTCAACCTTTCCTTCCAGCTGAACACCAGAGCACAAGGACTTAATCTCCTTAATACTAGGATCATTAACTAGTATGAAATGGGAACCATCCTTTCAAGACAGGTACCAGTTTATTATCAGACTGTAATCTATAACACTATTTTCTAGTGAGACCTCTCTGCATGGGTACATTTCCTAACACCCTCAGAGGTCAAAAGTAAACAAATTCATTATTATTCCCAATTCAATTGGAAAGATAAAACCAAGACAAAAAGATTCTGGTTGTTTTGTTTTTGTTTTTGCTTTTTTTTTTTTCTGAAGTGACACTGTTCAATCAAAGTCAATCTGTTCAATCTGAACTGGCTGCCCAGGTAGGGGGTGGAGTCACCATCCCTGGAGGTGTTCAAACAATATGTAGATGTGGCACTTCAGGACATTTAGTTAGTGGTCATGATAATGTTGGGTTGATAGTTGGATCTGATCTTGGAGATCTTTTCCAACCTTAATGAATCTGTGATTCAATCAGATCCAGAACTGGGGAAGAAAGTGTGGGTCCTGCCTGGAAACATATTGGCATTGCTTCAGATGACCCAACATCTCACAGTGTTCAGCCTCTACCTCACCTTTGGAGTCTCCACTAGGAGGAAATTTTAAGTTAAAAAGACTGAAGACAATTAGCTGCTAATTATTGTCAGGAGATATTAAAAAATACATTTCAGTGGATGTATGAAGCAGCAGCAGAGAGATGCCTTCTGCACCCTTGCTTGGGACCACTGGGGCTCTGAATGGGATGACAACTGTAGCTGGTGATGGTGTCCAGTGGTGCCTGTCAGTCAAGGATGGGGGGGCTGCTGCTGGCACAGCACTCTGCATGGGGACCGTGTCTGTCCCCTGCTCAAGCACCAGTGCATCTCTGTGACTGGGCGGGCAGGCAGACATGTGCAACACCAGCTAGAGCTAAGTGCTGTGCTGAGAGGTGTCATTTGTCATACTCAGAAGGAGTAAGTGAAAATAGGCTTGAAGAGGGATGCCCGTGCCCTCTGGGCTGCTCTAGGGTCTTGTGGCTTGGGGATGAGGGGCAGTGGTGACCATGGTTTGCACAGGTCTTGGGGCTGCTTTGGCTTTTGAAGCAGCTGCAATACCATGTATGGAGATTTTCCCCCACAGTCTCTCAGGCTGATGAAGGGTTAAATAGGGATGAGCAGCAGGTGCCCTTCTTCAGCTGCTTCCAGCCCTGGGCCATCCCCAAGGAGTGCTGGGGTGGTATGCTGGGCTGGAGTAAGGAATACAGTCACACAGCCTGAATAGCAAATGGCAACCATAAGACAGGCTTGAAAAGGTTGAAGACCTGGAGGAAATCACACCAAAATGGGTGCCCAGCCATTTAATAACAAACATGGATATTCAGGACAGAAACCCAGGCCAGAGCCCCATTTTGGAGGTTCAGGCACAACACGGACCTCTCATGAGTGGGGGTTTCCTTCAGCTTTTCTTGAGACATTGCCCCTGAGGTGTGAACACCCTCTGAAACCTGGCAGCAAGAAGAGGTAGGTAAGCAGAAGCTGGCACAAGCTGTAGGGTGTCACCCCCACTTTCTGGCAGAGTGAAAGCAGCCATGCTGGCATCAAGCTGCTCTCCATCCTCTGAGGATTGTGCCTCAGTTACTATGTGGAGAACACAACCCAGAAATGAATAAGGAGGAGAGCACACTTCATGTTTTTAATTACCAGTATCTTTGGTGCTCTCCAAAGTCAGTGACATTGCCATATCATATTAATTCTGTGGATAGGTGGGATGAGATGCATACTGTGAGCATTAGAGCATCAACCTCAAAGAGATTTAGGGGGAAAAATATATATACACACTGAAACACAAATATGTGCAACCTGGTACATTCAAATATGTGTTTTCTTCAGAATGCTGATTAAATTTGCATCAAATCACAAAATAGTTCCTAAGGCTCATTTTCCTGTTTGTAGCAGGGCAATAATGATTAGCTTTACCAATGTTTGTAGCAGGTTTTTAGGGGTGTTGTGTGCTCAAAAGAAAATACTAATAACCCAAGGAGGTCATTAGTTTGGGGTTATTCTGCTGGGATGGCACCAAATCTTCTATGACACTTCCTGCTTAACAAATCATACAGCAAAGAGTGGACCTTCATCTGCGAGAGCTCCAGGCATATATGAAATTAAATTAATGTAATTGCAAAGTAATTTTATTCCACTATTTTATATCAGTTTATATGCTCTGCCAAAGGCAAGACTAGGGAGCCCTTTCAGGACAGGAGGCTGCTGAAAGGGTTATATTTTGTCATGTTCCCACTTTTCTGCACCCAGGGACTCACATAGTCCAGCAAACACCCTGTCACTCAGGACCACCACCACCATAAGCCCCACCACCAGGTACAGAGCCCCTAATTTACACCACTGGCACTTGGTCTCAGAACCTGATGAAGTGCTAACTATAGCAGGTCTATGTGATATGACTATAGTCCTAGAGGTAATTTCCTACACCTTATTACCACATATTAATGGCCTCTTAACAACCAGGCTAATCAAGAATTAATGAGGCACTAAAACATTGTAAGGAACAATGAAGGATTAAAAATTTTCTCTTATGTGTTTTATTCAAAAAGCAATTCATTTAACAGTTACTTTGGAGTAATATAAAAAGTCTTGGTACTCATCAAATTATCAGCTGAAAGGTTTTATTCATTTATCAGTTATTTACTTATATGGGGTTGCACATAACTGAAAAACCAAAGGAAACCTAAGGGGAGCAGAACCCAAATTTGGGGCCTTACACCTCCCTCACGTCCATCCAACCATCTGCTCAGGCACATCCCGACTCCCACACAAGAAACCTGTTTGATGGTGAAGTGTAACATCAGAAATAGAACTAATTCATCCCAAATTAACACAGCTGCCAAAAGGAGAATTTGCATTATCTTGGGAAAGCTAGGATTGTCTTTTTCTTTTTTTTTTTTTTTCCTTTTTCAAGAAGGGAGGGTGCACTTTAATGGGGGAACCAATCTTGCTGGAGTGGTTTGAGAAACTCAGAATTTAAATAAGTGGGAAAAAAAATAGGGATAATTTATGCTAGTAAAGGATTTAATATCAGTGACTCAATGCTGAATTAAAGGAAGAAAATATATGCCTTTACCATCAGCCTGGAAGGGATAATCAAAACAAAAACACACTCAGATTTGACTCATTTTTTAAAACTTCCTTCTCTGGTGAAAGTGTGGGGAATACATCCTGGTTTGCTGAGAAAATCCCTAAATAGATCATTCTGTGACAGATAACTGTTACGATTATTAATTCCACTGCTGACATTGAAATTAAACCGATTCCTAACATAATAGATGAGTAAACAGCACATCAGAAAATCTCAAATGCTTCCACATTTCCTATGCAATCAAAAAAAAAAGAACTCCTTCATTAAATAATACACTGACAGAAAAGGCAATTTGATTAAATAAACCTATCTGCCAATCATCCTGAAAGTTATAAAAGGAAAGCATTTTGTAGCTAAGTAAAACTTTTCTCCATATTAATCTCTCTCTCTATCTCTCTGACTTTTTGATTCTTAGAAGAAAAGTAATGAAAAGCTATGTGCCCCAAAGGAAGATCAAGGCAATCCTGGGCACCTCACAAAGGAGTGAAAAGTCAGTATTCAGTCCGGTGATTTGCCATGAAGCAAAGATGACTTAATGGAGGAACCAAGGGACAAGGGACAAAGAAGCAGGTGACAAGGGATACGCATTAATCCAGAAACCTGAGCTGCTCTGACCATATATGTGTATGCCTCGTTACATATATCTCCTCTTTTCTATTTTTCAGGACACATAATGAGATGTTTTATGGGGCGAAAGTGGAGGAGTTAAGGGGGCAACAGAGGTGAAAAGCAAGGAGAAATGAAGTTGCAGGAGATGGGGTATAGTCCTATCCCCTTTCAAAACCAGGGATGGGACTATAGGAGAGCAGCAGAAAGGGTGCATCAAGAAAGAAAAAGGAAGGAAAAAAAAAAAAGCAGAAGAGGTGGTGGATGACAGCAGATAACAAGATGGAGAAAGAGGAATCAGAAATCATCCTGTGCATAGGTGCTGGTGTGCCCATGGATACCTGGAGAGCTGGCAGGAATGAGGTGCTTCCCGGGATTTATGTTACTGGGCTTTTCTCTGCGCGATCCACAGAGCTCCCACTACAAAAGCATATTCTTCTGTAGCAGCAAATGAGGCCACACATTATCCAGGCCACACATTACCCAGCTGTGATCCAACAACAGTGGGGTTAATTTTTCATGCTATTTAATTGCACCAACTCTGTGGGCTGGGAAGAGGGGAAGAGCTGTTTAACACGGTTTGATGCATGGAAAGTCTCCGAACATCACTGTGTCTGGTGGCCAAAGATGGAAACGGGGTCTGGCAGCTCCATCTCATCAGCTTTGGGAGGCATCAGCTTCTTAGGACATCAAATACTTAATTACTGAGCTGCAGAATTGCAGGATAAGAGTCATGCAGTTGCTTCACTGCCGGAAACTAAGTGTCAGCCTGGACTGTTCTGTTTTTGGTGAGTCTTTAAAGCTAATGCAACTCATACAGAAGATGTTATTTGAAAAGAACCGGAGATTTATTTGGATAAAACTCTGAGAGGATGACAAGTGCACGCAAAGAAATAAGATGAGATTTTCATTTTTCTCAAGTAGAAAAACATAAGCAGCTTGAGCAAGAGGTATTTGCTTTCCAGCTAGGCACCGAAGCTTTTGTGTTCTTTAGGACAGAGAAAGAATTGTTCTTCTCATAGTGAATTCATAGCTCTGCAACATTATTGAGCCAAATGGGATCATGCTAAAGGTACTTGGCCTCTTCTGCTAGATAAAAATTAGTTAAAATAATTTTAAAAGGAGGGCTGATGCTTTTTATAATAATTCCGTAACACTTGGAGATTATGGTTATGAAGTCATCCATCTACTGTTGACTTAAGGAAATATATGCAAGTTGGGAATAATACTGATATTTTAGGGGCTTCTACCAATCTCATCTTCACCGTCTATTTTTGCACCCACTTTTTATTGTTCATTTATTGTACATAACTTTGTATTTGTTTAGTCTTATGTGTTACATACAATTCTGAAACTCCTAAAATCCTGTCTGACAAGTCTTCTGTTGCTATACTTCTAATCTTCCCCCTTTTCTCTCTTTATTTCACTGCCTCCCAGACTGCAGAGCTGGAAAATTGATTCCTGACTCCTGGCTACTCAGCATCAATTACAGTAAGCTTCAGTGGGTGCTGCGGGGTTCCTTATGTTAGCAGTCTTGCTGAAGAGTGGTATCAGTGAACCACTCATTTTAAAGCAATGAAACCTATGGGAAAGTCTCAGGGAGAAGTGTCTTCTCTTGAATGAATAGCCTGAAAAAGTAAAGTTCTTCAGAGGAGGAGAGGATGCCTTTCCTAAGTGACTGTCTCCTGGCCTCATTGCTGGACTACTTGCTCACTGGAGCTGCACTGGGATTTCTGTGCTGCAGAATGAGATGGTCAGCGTGTTAGTAGCAGCTGTGAGGGATGAGGAGAAGCAGTAAGCCTCTTCCCCAAAGAACATGCGTTCCTCTTTTTTTTTCCTTGGTCCTTCTATGTGCAGTCACTTTGTAGCAGGCTGCTTTAATGACACATATAAGTCATCCTACTTTACTGAGACTGCTCACAGTAAAAGAAAGAAGTTCATGCAGAAAATGTTTTTTAGCTGAACTGGAGATGGGCAGCAAAGCCTAAACCCGAGTCTAGCTGCCCACAGAAACTCTTGGTCTTTCAAACAGTAATGCTGAAAGAAGCCCTGCTGAAAAGCATCATGCTTGTCTATTATTATTTGTGAGATAAAAACCTTATACTGTAACAGAGGAAGAGCCCAGGGTTTTTCAACAGTTTGTGACAAAAGGTTTCATCCTTTCTTCCACAGAAGTCTACAGAAACTGCTGTTGCTTACAGAGATTTCAAGTAATAAAGTTTGTGTCTCATGTTACATTTGTTGTACAAGTTATGGGGATAACATATGGATTTTACATGAGCAGCCACATGTTTTTTTTTCCTCAAGTCTAATACTTGAAAATCATACAGATCAGAGTGATGATAAATTGTTTTTGAGTTTACATTCTGTGATGTTCTGGGGTTCCCAACATGATCTTTTTCTTACTCTTTACTGTACTAGGCCTCCATCTGAACTATGTCAAGGTTAAATTGCCTGCCTCATTTCCCAAGGGGACTTCAGGATAGAAATCCCCCTTGACCACTCCCAGACTTCAGCCATTATAAATGGCACAAAAATTGGTCATCAAACAAGGTATAAAAATGGCTCATCCTCTATCTGTATCATGCTATTAAGTGCTTTTAAGAAACAATTTGTGCTGCTTTGTGTTCTTTGCTTTGGTAGTAGGAAAGTTGATGGTGAATGTATGGGATTTTCACCCAGAACTGCCCTAGAGTCTAATACAATTAAATACATAGTAAACCCAGATGCTTACCAGGTAACAGATCCGTTCTGTTTTAATTTAGTATACTTAATATATTGCACCTCCTGGAGTATATCTCTGAAGAAATATGTCAAGAGATCCCTACTCTCTACCTACAATTGCTTACAGTTTATGCAATGAAAGGGGGAATCAGCACAAATGAATCCTGACAAAATATCTTACAAAACTAATAAAATTCAGCAAGCAGAAATGCCAGCTGTAATTGCACTATTTTGCCATAAAAGGTCTGTGGGTCAATTTTTAATTATTTTTTTTTTTTTCCCTTGGAAAACTTAGCTTTTATCTTTTTAAGTCAGTGGTACAGTTGCCTTGATTTTGGAATGATCTGTTAGTATAAGCCTTTTGAATCTCAGGAACAATATACCTGATCCAATCCTTTGTCCTGATTCATCTCTAGCTTTGATAACTCTGGTGTGTCACCCTGATTTCTTGTCAAATCTATCATCAATTCTGAATTGCCAATAAATATATTCCACATCTCTTTCGGGAGATGAAGCTTATCTGCACGCTAAAAAAAGAACAGAATTCACAAAGCTGAGATACACACCGAGACAGAATATTCTCCCTCTTAAAATACCACAGGTGAAATGATAATGTGGAAAAATTCTTACCCTGAGGAAGGCAGACTCCAGTTGTAGCTTAGCAAATCAAAGACCAGAAAACTTGCTTGCAATAACATCCTAACAAATCCAAAGAGTTATTTTTTCCCCACCAGTTAAAAAATATCCGTGCTCTGACATTTAATCCAAATCCAGAGATTAAGGCAGAAGAACTTCAATAATTTTTTTAGTTAGCTATTAAAAGTAATTTGTCATGAAACTGTCAGCTTGCTAGTATAAAGGTTTTAAAAAATCATAGCTATTCATGGCTGAACAGTAGGACTTTTCCACACAGGAAAATTCATCATCATTTCAGGTTGCAGTATCTTTTAGTATTTTGCATGGCAAATAAAAATTTGTCCACCAAGCTTGAAAAGTCTTTTTTTTTGTTGTTTTTTTTTTGTAATTTGGTCACTCTGTGGGAGAAATAGGCATTTCTTTATATTCCCTTAACTTGGTCTTCATAGTTGTAAAATAAGTTAAAATCATCACGAGGAGCTTCTCTTGTAATCACTTCCTTGTAATTAAAAAAATATCTGTGTACTAACAGAGTAGAAAACTAAGGAACTTCAAATTCCAAAATCTTTCCATTCCTGGGTGAGCTTTAGTGTTCAAATGTTAATAGGATGCCTGCATTNTTTTGGAATGATCTGTTAGTATAAGCCTTTTGAATCTCAGGAACAATATACCTGATCCAATCCTTTGTCCTGATTCATCTCTAGCTTTGATAACTCTGGTGTGTCACCCTGATTTCTTGTCAAATCTATCATCAATTCTGAATTGCCAATAAATATATTCCACATCTCTTTCGGGAGATGAAGCTTATCTGCACGCTAAAAAAAGAACAGAATTCACAAAGCTGAGATACACACCGAGACAGAATATTCTCCCTCTTAAAATACCACAGGTGAAATGATAATGTGGAAAAATTCTTACCCTGAGGAAGGCAGACTCCAGTTGTAGCTTAGCAAATCAAAGACCAGAAAACTTGCTTGCAATAACATCCTAACAAATCCAAAGAGTTATTTTTTCCCCACCAGTTAAAAAATATCCGTGCTCTGACATTTAATCCAAATCCAGAGATTAAGGCAGAAGAACTTCAATAATTTTTTTAGTTAGCTATTAAAAGTAATTTGTCATGAAACTGTCAGCTTGCTAGTATAAAGGTTTTAAAAAATCATAGCTATTCATGGCTGAACAGTAGGACTTTTCCACACAGGAAAATTCATCATCATTTCAGGTTGCAGTATCTTTTAGTATTTTGCATGGCAAATAAAAATTTGTCCACCAAGCTTGAAAAGTCTTTTTTTTTGTTGTTTTTTTTTTGTAATTTGGTCACTCTGTGGGAGAAATAGGCATTTCTTTATATTCCCTTAACTTGGTCTTCATAGTTGTAAAATAAGTTAAAATCATCACGAGGAGCTTCTCTTGTAATCACTTCCTTGTAATTAAAAAAATATCTGTGTACTAACAGAGTAGAAAACTAAGGAACTTCAAATTCCAAAATCTTTCCATTCCTGGGTGAGCTTTAGTGTTCAAATGTTAATAGGATGCCTGCATTAAAAAAAAAATAAATAAAAGGACGAAGAAAAAAACCCCACACATAAAAAACCCTTGGCCTGTATTCAGGCTCAAGAGTCTGTGAAACAGACTTTTTCCATAGTGTGACCTCAGTCTTAGGATTTCTCTTTTGAAAAATGTTAGTTATTTTTTTTGGCAGCTGGCCAGACCCCTGTATCTCTCTCCTGTTCTCAGCCTCCTCCTCTCCCCACCCTCCTGGCGCATATACACCTCTTCCCATCACCCTGCGAGTCAGCCCCTAGATGAAGCAGCCTCCCCAACCTTTGCCTGACGGGACATAGTGATGGTGTGGGAAAAAAACCCAAACAGCTTATGAGAGCCTGGAAGTACCAAATACTCCCGATTGCCATATTTTTTTTAATTATTTTTTTTTCTTCTTTTGGACCCATTTTATTTTGTTCTTTCAGTGAATCCAGCAGCCCTCCACACCCAGCAGCAGTGGTGCCCCTGCTGAGCATCAGCCCCCAGAAGGTTTCAAATTGCAGCAGCTTTCGCCCAAGGTAGAGGATTTTCCAAAACGCGTTACCCTGGCAACCAGGAATTTTAGCCCAGCAAAAACACCACCGCGAACATCACGACTCCAATGTGCAAGACGCTGAGCTTCCATTTATCATTTTCTTCAGAGAAAAAATACAAGGCAGGGTCAGTGGTGCCTGTCTTCCTAGTGGCATTTCTGATGAAACATTTCTTCCCAGGTATTTGCATCTTCTGATTGCCCTGACAAACCTTCTTTAACCACCATATGCAGAGCTAATATATAAGACATTCAGAATTCTCAATTAGTCTCTTAAAAATGGCCATGTCCAAGGAAAACAGTTCCTAAGAGAAAAATAATATGCTTTCAGTTCTCTACAGGAAAACATTTCCTCAAGCATGATGATATTTTAGCCAGTTAAATTGGTCAGCTTTATTCTAAGTGATGTTAAACGAACACCAGTATTACAGAAGAATTTTTTACTTGATATAAAGTTAGAAATAATGCACAGCATTCTAGTAAATTTTCCAACAGGACAGTAGGTGCTGTTTCAAAGTGAGGGTTTCTCTTGCATTAATTCAATTTCCCCTTCAGCTTTGAGCCAAAAGTGCCATCAAAACAAGGGCAGCTTCCCATGACTAATTATTTTTCTGTCTGGCATGCAGAGTACAGTTAGATAGTAAAGGTGAAAGTGCTAAACAAGAGGGCCTTGTTCAAGGGGACTTTATAAATAAAACTCTGCACTGAGCCCAGCAGTGATAAGGGTGGTTATCTCAAGCTATTGGCTGTACCTCATGAAAAAGAGGACTAGCATTTGAAAATAGGACAGCAAAGGCCCTATCTCAGCTCATTTAAGTCAATCTTAAGACCTCCCTGACTCTCAGAGGTGTTTTTACTTAGCTTTCATCTATTCCCATTACTGTTGACATCTCAGATAAAGGTTTTTTTGGCTGATTAAAACTCAACAGAAGCTAAATTTTGTCCCAGGAAAACCACATCTGCAATTAAGGCCAGATTTGGCTTCCAGGTGTTTTCTTGCTAAAGTCAAACAGATAAGCCCCATCTCATATGCTTTCATGGATATGATGCTTTTAAGATCTTTTTATATGACTTCGTATGTTATTTAAAGATTTTTCACTTGTATCATCTTCTACTGCTATGTGTCTATCATTTTTACATGGAAAAACCAAAATCATTAAGAGCACTAATTCATTCTTATTCCTTAACTTTGCCAAACCTCAAAGACAGATTCAGTCAAGACTTGAGTGAGCAAATAGATGTATTCCAAGAAAACGTCTTTATAACATTTGAAGAAAAAAAGATTTGTTGGCATCAACTTACAATAGTTTTTTCTTGTGAACTATCAGCCACACTGAACACTACAAATCCAAAAAATCTGTGCTCAGTAAACATTAGGAATTGGCAGGCAAGTTTCACAACAGCATTGTGACAATACCACAGTGGCTCTGATACACCCCACAGGTGAAATCACTTTGTTTCCTGAAGTAGGAAGTTATGGTGAAATAGTATTTTTTAATGGTCTAGCTATTAATAGACAGAGAAATATTCTGTACATGCACTGAGGGTAATTCTTCAGGGCAGAGGGTAGAAAAAAGAACTTTTTCATGGGATATTTGATATCTGTTTAAAAATTTTAGCTGTTCTTGCTGAACTGTCTGAGCAGAGTGACAGCCTGGCAGTGTTAGGGGTTCGCTCTGCAAGCCGAGGCTCAAGTAAACAGGTGGAATAGTGCAATGAAACCAGCCTTCTTCTTCTGCCAGCGACTTGGTTCATGGATAAACACCAGACTTTAACTTCTACAGTTTTCAGGACCTCCAGCACTCCAGCACTCTGGAAAACACTGCTTTCATTCATCATAGTATGGCTTTTTTTTTTTGCCTTTTTTTTTGCTTTTGCTTTTTTTTTTTTAATTTTTAAATATGGACTGTAAGACTCCTCATACAAACATCACAGACATACACTAAAAGCCAATGTTGGGCTGGTGTTTTCAGAAACAATCTGTCTCAAAAATTAACTTAAAGGATGTAATTTCATATTGTCTACTATCCTTTGAAAGTTGTGTTCCTTGGCAAAGGAGGGTCATCTGCAGCTCATAAGCAGGTTGAAATGTTCATGATTGGACTCAATAGAACCTGTAGAGCTACTAAAAAGGTGTCACCAAATCACTGGCCAATGTATCCACTGCAGATGTCCGTGATGTCTAAAATGCCCACCACTTGAGCTGTGGAGGACTTTTTGGGAACTTCACCTGATGCCTTAAACTAAAAGCTAAAAGTAGATTATATTCCATAAAAATTTGGGCAACCCTTTTCTTGAACCAACCAACTTCCACAGTTGCATGGATTTCACCCTTTCCATTGTCCTCCAGACCCATCTGTTAGCTATCTTCTGGTTCACTTGACCCATCATGGTCTTTTTGGAAAACAAACAGAACAATATTGAAGATGGGAGGTTTTTTTTTTTTCTCTGCAGTTTGCAAGCTTTGCCCCTTCCTTATTTGACATCCCTCCTCCAGTTCAGTGAGACAAAAGCAAATTGATTCTAAATTAAATCAGATGACCTTGTCCCAAGACTGAAACTCTTGGGGGAGGATGGGGGAATGGTGATTGGGCAGGGGCTGCCTGTGCTCAACAGGTCTGCAGTTCCTGAGAGAGGCAGCAGCTTCTGCTCTCACATTGTCCCTACACTTGTCACTCAGGACATATACTACTTACTACCCCAGTCTGTCTTTAAAAACTTTAAACTTCCGTTCATTTCTTCTGCTGTTCTGCATGAGTAATCCTGAGCCATTTTTATAGAACACTACATTTTTCAATGCTTTGTACAAAATTAATGCAATCATCTTCATGGCAATCTAATTATTTAGATGGGAGAAAGCCAAGGATAACTTTGAATAATTTGTGCCAGGCCTCTTGGTCATGGCAGGTGGGATTCAGGCTCCTCTTCCAACTCCAGTACTCAATCAGGTTGCAGTTGTTGCCAGAGAGGCTTAAGATCAAGACCACACACCAGCCAAGTGTGAGAAGCCAAGCCCACTGGGGGCTAAATGCTGGACAGTGCATTCACAGCACTTGATCAAGCTTACTTCCTGCATTTGAGAGTGGTTGTCTCTGTTCTCTGGAAGCACTTTGCAACTCTTCAGTCTTCCCATCTCTAGAAGGGCAAACCAGCAGTAGGTTTTGGCTGTTTAATCACTCAGTGATTTGGAGCGACCTGTGAGTCACTCCAAAGATACAAGGGGCAAGACAGAAGAGAGGAGGAAAAAGCAAGAAACCAATAGGTGATTCTCATGCCAGTACAGATATAGGTCACATCAAGCAAAAACAACAGTGACATTGCTCCAAGTACTCATTTTCTATTTCCTTCCTCAAGGAGAATCAGGGTGATGAGAGGCTGCTGGATGGGCAAGAGGTTGTGACACAACAAGAGGTTGTCTGCAAATGGGCAGCTTGGAAGCTGCTGAATTTAGTACTGTTAAGGAAGATCGCCCTGAGAAAACTTTTTACTCCAAGTGATTCTGGGGACTGGTGCAGGGGAGGAGTAGAGCTAACATCTATTGCTGCCTGGCAAAAGCAAACAAGCAAATATATGCACCAAGACCAGTGTGATTCTCAGAGAGTATCAGCAAAGGACAAAGCTTGCATAACTGCCATAAATTATAAAAGCCTCCCTCAATCATGGTTAATTCTCTTGCGAAAAGGGAGGGGAAAATCTGGAGCAGCTCAGCATGAAACCAATTGTGGGAGGGTTAATAAAGAGACAGTACCGAGGTATCTAGTTGCTAGCCTTGATATCATTAAGTGCACTAGAAATGTCGAGGTAAATGCACAGCAGTGAATCACAGTCAGGCATGCTTAACCTTGGGTAGCCTGAACTGGAAATCATTTACAAACACAAAGGTACTCAAGAACATCACAATAGACAGTACATCGAAAGTCATCCCAAGAGCGGGAGTCTTGCTGAGTGCTTTGTGCATTTGTGCCATTTTGGAATTATTTTTATAATTTGCACATGGGACGACAGATGATCACAAACCCCCAGTTTGGGGAGGAGCTTATGTGTACCAGAAGGTCCTCTGAAACACATGCACTGGTTGGAATCACTTTTCCTTGCACAGAAGATTTATACATTTAAAGGTTTAATTGCAATGTTTCAAGGTTCACCGAAGGGATCCAGCTTTTGCCAAAGAAAGACTACAATCTTGTATCTGTAAATACTGAAGAACAAAAACCCACTCTTTCTTCATCCCTCTGCCACTCCTTAGTGAAGCCTTTTATACTATTCCTGGTAAAACTAGGAAGATAAGAGATTTTAATAAAAAATTAGGTGGTTTTAACAAAATCTGTGAGAGTTTTCTCACCATTGCAAATTGGCCTTTTCATCACAAAACTAAAAGAACAAAACATTGATGGATATTACTGAATAGTCCTCAAAATTTAGAAATGCTTAATGAAGCTCTAATCAGATGACCCATAGAGAGTTATATATATTGAGTATAACAGCAATGAAAAAAATCCTTCAAATCCAGAATTCTTGAGGTTTTAAAAGCATTCAACTACAAGGAACATGAATCAGCTAGAGAAGACTCCAGTCAGCTTAATACGTTTATATTGTTTGCACCTTTTATTGCAATGATTCGGTTCCAGTTTAGGCTGTTCTGTGTATGCCCAAGGTGGTGAAGGCCAAAGGAATACCCTGCAAAAGGGTACAGTTCTGCTCATACTTCTTCCCTGTTTCGCATCTCATTCTCCAACATCCATCTCAGTTAACTTTAGCACTGTAATAACTGCCCTTATTTATATGCCTCATTAGGATTATCCTTCAATGAGGATAAGTACAGAGTCCTGCACCTGGGGAGGAACACCACCATGTACTGCTATAGGTTAGGGGTAGACCTGCTGGAAAGCAGATCCATGGAGAGGGACCTGGGCATCCTGGTGGACAATAAGTTATCCAAGCGCCAGCAATGTACCCTTGTGGCCAGTAAGGCCAATGGTCTCCTGGGGTCCATAAAGAAGAGTGCGGCCAGCAGATCAAGGGAGGTTCTTCTCCCCCACTCTGCAGTAGTGAGACCACAACTGGAGTATTGTGTCCATTTATGGGCTCCCCCATTCAAGAGGGACAGGAAAAGACTAGAGAGAGTCCAATGGAGAGCTACAAAGATGATGAAGGGACTGGAACATCTCTCTTGTGAGGAAAGGCTGAGAGACATGGGTCTGTTTAGCCTGGAAAAGAGAAGACTGAGAAGGGATCTTACTAATGTTTAAAAATGTCTGAAAGGTGGGTGTCAAGTGGAAGGGGCCAGGCTCTTTTCCATGGTGCCCTGTGATAGGATGAGGGGTAATGGCAACAAGGTGAGACACAAGAAGTTTCACCTCAACATGAGGAAAAACTTCTTTGCTGTGAGAGTGTCACTGCCTGGAACAGGTTGCTCAGAGAGACTGTGAAGGCTCCTTCTCTGGAGACTTTCAAAATCTGCCTAAAACTGTTCCTGTGTCACCTGCCCTGGGTGATCCTGCTCTGGCAGGTGGGTTGGACTCAGTGATCTCCAGAGGTCCATTCTATGATTTCATTATTCTATAATGTTGCATCAATGAATGTGTATCATCTAATGCACACCAGTTTCTTAATGTTAAATACTATTATCAGTGGAGAGCTATGTCATACCTAATCTATCTAGGGAGTTAATGTCTACAGAAAAAAAAAATTAAATTTCTTCTGAATGATGCATTTACTGATCCCCAAACCCTCCAAGCAGAGCACTGCATGTCCTACGTTCTAGGTTTCTATACTCTCAGAGGTTATGGGTAACACCTTTGGCCCTAGAGCTCCAGGTCACAGGGTTATTTATGCCTGTTTTTGAGGACCTGAAGTCCAGTGAGCACAGCAGGAGAAATGTTTTGAGGAGAGACCATGTAAATGCTCAGTTCACAAGTGCCTTACTGCCTGATTCAGGAAGGTAATCAACCTGTCCTCTGAAACTGCATAAATAATGTTTGGAGGAGACAGTAAATCTGAACCAGGGATGAATTAACTGCCATTGAGCCATATAAGCTTTGCTTGAGTGTGTGGCTTGTAACATGACTGAGGAAAACAAAAAAGATGTTTGAAAGAAAGGAAGCATGAATTTGTTTCTCCCTGTCTTTTCAGATATTTTTATCATAGCTTTTCTTTTGTGGTTTTGTTGTTGTTTTGTTGGGTTTGTTTTTGTTTGGTTTTTTTTTTACACAGAATCACATCATAGTAGGGGACTGGAAGGGATGCAGGAGATCATTGAGTCGAACCCCCCTTCCAGAGTAGGTTCACCTAGTGCAGGTCACACTGGATCACATCCAGGCAGGTTGTCAATGTCTTCAGAGACTCCACCACCTCTCTGGGCAGAGGTTCCAATGCTCTGTCACCCTCACAATGTTGCTATTTATTTTATTTTCACAGGGAAACACTGATTCACTGTGAAATAAATACCCAGTTCCTCTTGGTCAGGACCAAACATGTCTCCTTCCTACACCAGTGTTGATCCTTTCTTTCATTCCTGCTGACTGGACTCCTACGAGACTTTCAGGGGACTGACTCCTCACAAAAGGGTACAGGTTTTTTTACTCATGGGGACCCCTGGCAGCAGTCATGGCCTCTTGCACACCTCTTCTCTTGCACAGCCCTGCCAGATCCCAGCTGCAGCCTGGGCACTGCTGGGGCTCTCCAACAGCTGTATGATGTCATGGTCTTCTTCACGTAGGCAGGGAAAGAGTATGTCCATTAATTGTTCACACATCCATGTGTAAATATGTGCTGCAGGTCCTTCTGGTTGTGCAAATGTGAGCTACTACATCTTCAAAGGAATAGAGAAAGTATGTATTTGTGACTGAGAACAATGGATAAAAGTCTGTCCCAGAAGAAGGTGGAAAAGAGAAGAAACCTGAAGGCTGACAGAAGGTAGCAGAAAGAGATCTGGGATGTCAGTGTGCACCTGCACATCAACATGAATTAATTCACCATAACACTCAGGTATCTAACCCTCTATTTAATGACGCATACATTTTAGTTTACTAATAGCTTTTGTTCACCTTGGTCTCCCTCTTTTCTCTCTTGTTTCCAGTGTTTGACCTCTGGTTTTCTCTAACATTGCTCTCAGTGTTGTATCTCTGAACATTGGCATTTGCACATGCTTTTTGTCCTTCTTAGCTGCATCCCTCTCACTTTCTTCCTCTTCTTTTGGCACAGCACTTGCTAGTTCCTGTTGTCTCATATCCTTTGTCTTTGGCCTCCTTTTCCACACAAACAATTTTTCTAACTAGAGGGACCTCTGCTTCTTGATTGCAGTCATTTATCAGTGGTAGCCTGTCTTTTCTATTTCTAAAAACTGCTCTGGGAACCAGTACCTGCTGGGATGTAGTCTTAGCATTTAGCAACAATTAAAGATAAGCATTATAAAAATACTATATCTAGTAGACAGCACAGTTTCAGAATGTTGTACTAAGATGTCTTATTAGACAAGATACTTCTCACACTAACAAGTTTCTCATGTCTGATTTGTCTAATACAGTACACTATATGACACAGCATGTAGTCTCAAACTAAAACCATGAACACACTGGGTTGTATCTCCGAACCCATAATCTTATTTTCGGTTCAGATTTCTTGGAAGATCTTAGGAGAAAAAAGAAAATAGTATTCCTCAATAAAATACCATATAACTAAAAGAACCACTTTGGAGGATGGCTTATGTTTTACATATTGCTAAATATCAGCAAAAATAAATGTGTTCATTTCTCAAAAATACCTCCAGATGGCATTAAAACCCTTTTTTCTTTCTATCTTTATTGCAATATTAATTTAAAAAATTATAATTATTAGAATCACTCTGTGAACCATTCCCAGCAATCATACTATCAGAAGGCATAAGGCTGCTAATGCTTAATTCATTTAATAGGTTTGGCTAAATATGCTCACATACTGTAATTACATTCCATAACACAATCTGCAGGACAAGCCATTTCTTACACCATGTCAAATCTTTTTCTAGATTCATTTCCAGAAGATTTTTAATACGTATTTGCAGCAGAAATCAAAACATCCCACAATAAATCACTGTTATTATACCTCCTTCTGTGACTACTTTTGGCCATGTAACAAATGGTGACACCTTGAAAGATTTACATGATATAGTGCTCTGAATTTAAATAACAGGAATGAGAAAATATAAATTATGGGCAAGATGCACTCTAAAGCTCACATGACTGACTGTTACAAGAACTTCCTTCCCTTTAATGGGATTAAAAAGGTAAATGGTTTTGAAGAAATTCATAGTGCTCCTGCCTGGTAGTTATTAAGGGAATTAACTTATGTAGCTCGGACTGGAGACTGATTATATATTTATTTATTTTTTTAAATTGCATCCCTTCTGTTTCATAGACTGGTTTATGTGGGCAAAACAATTCAATCCTTTGTATACTAGAGTTAAAAATGGTAAAAGCTTCCATTGTCGTATTAGAGTGAAGGTGAACACTAATATATTACAAGTGCCTGTTCCTATCTATTTCTCAACTTCTTTTGTTAATTCAAAAACATCAACAAAATAGTGAGAGACCAGAGATAGCTGTAATTGGTTTTCCAATAATTCAG
Organism: Ceyx cyanopectus; assembly: GCA_013401355.1. Taxonomy (NCBI): domain Eukaryota; kingdom Metazoa; phylum Chordata; class Aves; order Coraciiformes; family Alcedinidae; genus Ceyx; species Ceyx cyanopectus. The sequence continues at coordinate 5,226 of VYZU01026575.1, read as the reverse complement.
AGATGAAGCTGCAGACTGCAGACTTTTAAAATTACATCAGTACATCAAAGGCATATGTGACATAATGTTTTTTAGCAAGTGTGACAAACTCCGGCAGCATTAAGGTAACGTTGAAGTCAGGTTGTAAAGGTCAGCCTCACACACCCACAAAAATAATCTCATATCTATGCAGTGTGATATAGAACCATTTCACTTGCAAAGATCTCTGACTTATCAGCATGCAAACATTCTAGGAATAATTAATATTTAGTCATTATCTAAAAAGCTGTTTAAGAAAAGCATCAGTCAAAACACTTTATCATAATGAAAACAAGCAAATTCTATTTTGCCCAGCAAATCTCACAAATCTCATAAAAACACAGCTTCCTTCTCCAATGTTAAACACAAAAGTGACTTACGATGTATGGGTTGCACTTTTCTCTGGACTCTTTGGCTCTACATCACTTCTCCCTTCAAAAAAGAAGAAGAAAATTACATCAGAAATGGGTCAATATGGAAATTGCTCGGATATGACAGGTTGATGTTTTATTCTTTGCTGACACTGGCCACTCTTCCCACACACGCAGATCACTGCTGAGGCAATCCCAGGGCTGTGAGGGCACTGCTGGAGCATTTTCAAGCAGAGCGTCATCCCTCACTTGACTTTTCTTGTCATTGCCATGTGTGCTTTGGAAATGTCAGGTAAGGAAACTCCATAAGAGAGCCTGCTTAGAGAACACAAGCTTTACCAGGGATGGCCGATTTTGGAGCAATGGAAAGGATTTCTCTAAGGCCCAACAGTTCTGCTATTAAGAGTGTACCCCATCCAACATGCACATGTTTCAAAACCCTGCTCCAGGAACAGTAATTATTTCATAAAAAGCAAAAGAGCATCATCAAGAGCTAGTAAGCCAGTGATTAGGGCACAATTCTGCCAATGGATGCTTTGATTCATATTCTTTCATTCTTATAGATTAAGGATTCAATTGTCTGTTCCTGTAAGCTAGGACCAGGGAAGTACTCTTTGTTTGCTATGCTGTACACTTTGGCTTAGGCACTCAGGAAAAGTCAGGTACCCAAATGCTTGAGAAGTATCAGAGGCCAAAGGAATAACGCTTCACATTTCATTATGACTTGAATAGGCCCTGTCATAGCATGTTGGTTTGTGATGATGCCCCTCTGGGGTCCAAAATAATCTGTTTACCCAACACAACTTAGTTGAATAGAACAGACACAGGCAGCAGGCTGCTAGCTGATGAGGTGGTACTGCTTTTGCTAAATCAGGCCAAGTCCTTCTCCCCCCTTTCTCACCACCCCAAAAAAAGTAAGCTTAATGTTTGCTGTAATTATTGCTCTCTGAGTAACTTGAGTGAGCTGCTCTTCAGTGTAATTTATTGTTTAGCTTTACACAGTATGTCACTGCACTTGAATCACCTTGAACTTGAATTCTGGACCTAGTAACTGTGCAGCTGCTGCTCCTCTCGTGTGTTGCTGGATGCTAATAGCTATCTACACATGAGTTTATGTTGCCCAGCAGACAAGGAGGCACAGAGGTTGAGTGTGACTGGTTTATTGATGGATGTGTTTTTCTTCATTACCTTTTAATGAGCTTTGTTAAACCAAAATCCACCTGTGCCTTCTGAAAAAAAAAATAAATTGTGAGAAGTGCTTATTTTGGTTAGGCTTTTTAATCTTCTGATTTTCTGCTCATTGACTTGAGTTGAGTGGGCTTTGGATCGGTTTGCTACCCATGTCCTTCCATTGATGTACAGAAGCAAACTGAAGGACTTAATTTAGACAGCAGCCTTGTGGAAGTGAGTACCTTGTAGAGGAGCTTCTGAGTACTGAAAACATCTTACCATGGTACTTTTAGGTCTCATGGTCCCCTCTGGAAAGAACTGTGTCTACCCAACTTAGATGCATAAACTTTAGTAAAGAGAATGGAGGAAGCTCTGGATGACTTCAAAACTATCAATGCCTCTCTGTGGACCTCTAGAGAAGCTAAGCACTTACTGTAGGAAGACAGGTAGAGGCACCTAAAATTTAGGCATGAGCAGGGCATCCACACAGGCTGGAATACATCTATCATCTCTAGGTCATTTTTCACCCTTAGCAGAAACCTCAGAAAATATATCCAGATTATGAACTTGCTGGCTAGGAAGCTGTTTCTACCATATATGTTTGTCAACCTTAGGGTGCCTGGAACCCTGGAGCTCATCTGCATTATGGTAATTTGGAACAAGAAACCAACAGTAACAGTTGGCATATATTCAAAGATTTTCTATTCATAACTTAGGCTTTTTATAAATGATGAATTATTACCATGAACATTGGTTTGTTTGAGTGTGAGAGGGAATATGGATTCCTGAGTGCTTTGCCAGCAGAGTTCACATCAGTTCTATTTTCAGCAATGTATGTTAATGCTGCAACAAGGGAAACAGCGTAAGCACTGTGCAGAGAGAGAAAAGGGAATCTCTGTGATTTAGCCAAAATGGATATTAATGAATTACCCTACAGTAAGCATTTGCAGCTGCTTTTATGCTAATCATCACTTAACATACTTCTGTGCAGAGGGGGACGACGAAGCCTGTACAGATGGTAGAAATGCATCAGTCTGGCCTACCAGAGTAGAAAATCTGTCCATTAATGCATTATCAGTTCTTACCAACTTTGTTCTCACTTGACTGAGCCACAGAAATTTATAAAATATGTATAGACTAAGCATAGTTGAATGTCACAGATACAGTACAGATAAGGTTTTTGGATAAGCATATGTAAAAGGGAATTAACTATCAGAACAACTTGTCTTTTCACACTCATTCTTGGCCAGACTTAGGTTTGCTTTCCATTTTCCATGTATCCTGCCAAATGCATGCAGGTACCATTGTGGGAGGCTGGCATTTGCCAAATTATTAAATCCTCTCTAGCGCTGGCTTTTTCTTAAGGGCCAAGTTTGTGACATCTTTTGTTTTCCTCAGTGCCTTGGGAACTGACAAAATATGGCTATGGGACCTGGCTATTCCCACCTGGCTATGGGACCACTGATAGCACTCTTTATTTCAGGTGCTAAGTACTGTGTATACCTTATGTGTGTGTGTTGGAGAAGATCATGGAGANTCCTGCAGATCCCTGTTGTGACTCCTACAGGAATAATAGAAAAAAGGTACAGTGTGTTATTTTTACAGCAATTTTTAGCTTCAGTACNAGGAGGAAGGAGCAGCAAAGACAATGTGTGATGGACTGGCCACAAGTCTCATTCCTCAACCCTCTGTGCCACTGGAGGGTGGAGGTAGAGAATTTGAGAGTAACATCTGTGAAGAAGGGATGCATGGGGGAAGGTGTTTTAAGATTTAGTTGGGTTTTTTTCTCAGTATCCTACTCTGATTTTATTGTTAATAAATTAAACTAATTTCCCCATTTTTTTCCAAATTTCCTTTGAGTTTGCTGTACAGGACTGGAAAGCATTACATCTCATTCTAACTGTGTCTTATCCGATGTCTTACACCAGCACCTCAACAGGAATCTTCATGGACACAGGTCTCAGAGGTAGACAAATTGTCTTTGCAATATTAGAAGTGTCTGGGTGTCTGACAGTGGCCCTAAATTTTTCCATCAATGAAGAAAATATTTCTGCATGGGTTCCACCGTTCTTTGGTTTGGTTGCCATCAGTTAGTAAGTACCAAATGCAGATCAAATCCTGCTACACATATATGCTGCTTTTGCTGAGCCAGATGAATGAGGATAAGAAGTTGGAGGTACTGTGGTATGGGAGGGCAGATGAGGGAATTGGAAGTGAGGTTGGAGACCACTAGAATAAGGAGCAGAGGAAAGTTGTAAGGAGGTATAGGACCTATATTTCCTAATCCCCAGGAAAGCAGGTTTCATTAGATCTGCAGAACAACCTATTTTATTCAAGCATTGAAAGAAGGAAGTACTCAAAATGAAACTATGACCAAAGCTGGCCAAACACTGTGGCCTCTGATGCTATCACAAAGCCCTCAGCTCAGCTGGTGTGTTTGTCATGCTCACCACTCTGCGTGTGTTTGCATAGCCTTCTCTATTATAGCCCTTTTGTGCTTCCTTCTCTCATTACCGTATTCATTATTTTCTGACAGAACCTCATCCCCTTTGCCTTTTATTATTTCCTTAGTGCTGGTACTCTCAGCATTATCAAACTGATGCCAGCAATTAAATTACACCATTGCTTGTTTCTTCACAACATTGTTTTCCGCGTACCGACCTTTCCCCAGCAAAGAGCCACACTGTTTTAATAGCCTACATCTCCCAGCCTTGTCTCTCTGGATGTCTTCTCCCTCACACAGTGGGTGACCAGCCACTTTCAAAGCCCTGTGTACCAGCTGAGGGCATTTTTCATCTTCAGTCACAGCCCTGTAATTTGCAAACAGGGTCTATGCTGGCTGACAGGTCAGGAAGCTGGCAAAATAGTTCTTTTGGTTGAGATGATTTTGTGTTGAGAGCAGGATAGGATCCTGTATTTTTAATATGCAAGACAACATTAACAACAGGCAGAGGTGTCAGGGGAGAGGATTAATATTTTGTTTCTCAGAACAATCTTTCAATACAGCTGCTAAGTTTTTTGCCATTACTAAATATAATTGAAGTGCTGCTGATCTGCACCATGATTTGTAAATTGTAGTCCACTGAAAAGCCCCAACCAGCAGCCACATAAGCACACATCACTCTCCTACCCACACTCCTGACCAAAAAGATCCACGACCATATGCACTTTGAGGCATTATCTGGTGTCAGTTTGGCAGAATTTATGTACCTTATTACTGTGCAATAGCCACAAAATATACCTTTGCCTAGGAAAGGGATAACAAGTCTTCCTTCAGAATTTTCTATCAGTCTGGATCTGTCCATGCAACTAGTTCAGCTCTTTTCTGGTCTTTTGAAAAAGCTACTCTTTTGCCCTTTTAGTCTTTCTCATCTACAAAATGAAATGGCCATAACAAAATAAATCCTTTTTGTTCTTCCCAGTCCACCAAAACAGATGACATTTTGATGGTCACTCTTCAATTTAGTTCTCCACATTTGGCAATAGCTAAGTACTGCCTGTTGAGACTCTGCACTGTCCCAAGTCTGCTCCTGGTTCCCTAGTTCATCATTCACATGTTTTTCATAGGCATTGTCATCCCCTCCACCCAATGCAGCCAGAAAATGAGTTGGTACTTACTTGTATTGCTGTGTCCTGCAGATCCCTGTTGTGACTCCTACAGGAATAA
>VYZU01026572.1:0-60884 GCA_013401355.1 Ceyx cyanopectus | reverse complement strand
CTCTATTTTCCTCTCGCCAAATCGGATTTGTTTTTAAGTACTGACACTAAATCTAATGATGCAGTAATTCCTATTTGCTAAAAGAAATGTGAGATTTAGACCGAGAGGGACTTTGTACTCTTCTCCCCTCTCTCTCCTGTCCTACCTCTGTTTACAAAGGAAAAGCTACTGGTTTGCAGGTGTTTGTACAGTATGATCTGAGGTGTCAAAAGACTTGATTTTAAACCACCGTGTACTAAGCTTGTATTCAGGTAAATATAGTTTTCTCTCTCTGCACAATTTTTGGTGCAGATTTACATGTTCCAAACATGACCTTTGTGGCAAACAACAGAGTGGCAAAAAAACCACCCCTAACCTATTTAAAAATCCAGAGAAGATAAAGAAGCTGCTGCTGAAGCCCAGGCTTAAAAGGATTTAGATGGGGTTTCATATTCGGTTTGGGATTCTTTGTCTGCTGAACTACAGTCTAAGTTGTGGCAGGCCCCAGGGAGATCTGTAATGGGACAGACATCTGTGCTTAAGATGCTGTGCCCTGTCAGTCTGCCTGTGCAGGAAAAGGAGCAGGTAGCAAATGAGATTTTTTTTACCCCCCTGGGCTGAGCACAGTGGACCTGATCTACCTCCATCTGCTTAGTGCTATGCAGTGCCATGGCACACCCTGTCTGGTTGAGCATGTCCACAAGCCATAGCACGATGCTCGGGAAGTCTTGGCCCCCAGTCAGTCGGTTGGAAAGTCCTTGAGAGCAGAAACATGGGGAGAACTAGAACTGCTCATGGTGGAGACTGTGACTTAGTGCTGTGACCAGTCTCCCAGCCTGTGGTGAGGCTCTGCATCTTGTTGTTGGCCGCTGTAACTGCTGTTTGCTCATGCCCTGGCCCATTCCACGGCTTTTGTTTTGGCCTGGATAACGTGGGGTACCTGGTTTCAGGGCAAAGCTGTGCTGCAGGAGGAGCAAGCACACTCATCATGTGCCGGAGGTATTTTTGCTGTGTTGGGGCAGACGTGCCTTAAAAATGGAAGCTCCCAGTACTTTGTGTTGATCTGACAGGGCTCTTCTGGCCTCAAGACTGGGGGTCTGGTGGAACAGTTTCAGCATGAGATGTTTTTGTGGAGCAGGGAGGAGGGAAATTCAGAGATGCTTTCTGCCCTTTTAGAGGTTTTCCTATTCCTAGTGCTCCTGGTCACCAGCAGACATTACTGACCAGCCAGAGGAATTTTTCCAAAAGCTATTTCCTCTGCTATATGATGCAACAGTGAGTCAGTAACCCCGTCATTTTGAAAGTTAAAAATTTAGTTAGTTAAAAATTTTTCATATCCCCAACACTTTTTTGTCTTTCCTTATCCTCCCCCAAGTTTTTCCTATTTTTGATAGACTGATAATTTAACACTAGCCTTTCCCAGGACAGAGCGGTGTCTGCGGGAGATTACCCCAGTCCTCTTCTGCTCTGAGCTTTGGGAGCTGGGCTGCTGGAGAGCACATGACCCTGCCGGTGGCTTTTCCTCTCGGTCGGGACACAGGGAGCTGTGTGAGAGGCGAACAAGAGGTGCTGTGTAGCGCGGCGGTGGCGAGGGCAGGCAGGGCACGGCGGCTCCCGCCAGCGTGGCACGCACGGTTCGCCAAAGCCGGCGGCTTTCCCGGGCGGCGTGGGGTCGGCACACCCCACCCACCCCTGTGTGCCCATCGCCCACCCCGGTCCCCTGTCGCCCCCGGACGGCCGAAGCGGCGGGATGCGAGTCGGCTTGGGCTCTCCCTGGGCGCGGTGTAAGCGAGCGCAGCCCCCGAGCGAGTGAGTGGCGGCTCCTCCGGCCGCGGTCGGTGCCGCACTGCCCGCGGCGGGGCTCGCTGCCAGCACTCGGGGAACAGGGCCCTGCTGCGCCTGGCCCGGGGCACCCCGCGCCCGCTGCGGAGGTGGGCGCCGCTCCCTGCGCTGCTCCGAGGGCCGCTGGCAGGTTTGCTCCTGGTTGTATCGGTCTGTGCCGAAGTCTGCCCGGGCTCCCGGCTCCTAATCTCTTCCTCCCATCTCTCTGCAAGCCACGGCCTTATTTTTTTTTTTTTTTTTATACACAGTTTGAGGTTCTTTTCTGCATCCTGAGTTTTCAGAGGTGGTTGTGCTAAAAAGCAATCACATTCCTCATTTTTCTGAGAGGAATGATTTCCTTTATTGTTCTAATGGAAAACATTTCCCATTTGCCTATGATGTTAGGCTCACTAATGTCAATAAATTTTTCTGCTAAACTTTTAAAAGATCCCTAGTGTTCACATTATCACAACTCATAAAAGCTACAGAATGCTTGTTTTGTACTTCTGGAGATTTATCACTTCTCTTTGCAAGAACTGCTGGGTGTATGTATGTTTGGTACCATCTTCTTTGTGTTAATCCTCTGCTTTCTTCCTCTATATTTTCTTTTTTTTTAAGCAATTACAGCAGGTGGCTGGTCCCTGGGGAAGCTTCCTTTGACCAGAGTGCTCTCAGGTCCAGGTTGTCAGGGTCAGATGGAGTTTCGGGTCCTCCTCCTGCCTACACAGAGGAGTGCTTTTTCACCTCTAATTGGATCATGTAAATCAGCTCTTTCTTTGTCTCATTCTCTTTGTCCAGAGTCTCCTTCTGGTGATTTTGATGAATAAATCAGCCTTGACATTGGATTGAATTTTGTTTAGTAGCTATGTTGATATTTAAAAACTAGTGTATCTGATGAGCAAAATAGAAGCAATAACTGGAATTCTGATCAGTAATTTCCCTCAAAGACTACTTTCTGTGCTGAGGTGTTATGTAGGCGACTACAAAATTGCAAGGCCTAGCTTTTTTTTTCCTTATTATTTTAAAATCCTCTGTTGTTACAGCCCTTTGGGATTTTACTGTTTGATAAAGTGCTAAGGGGTCCCTGGGGTCTGACAGATGCTGGAGAAAACAGAGAGAAACCCGGTCTGTCCATGCTAGTGCAGTTGCTGGGTGCTGGAGGGGTGCAGCTTTCTGCTGGTCAGTGGGAAGGAAACTTCTGCCACACATCATCCCCCTGGCCAACAGCCCAGCCTGCTGCAGAGCTGCTGTTTTGTCTCCCCAGCCTCAGTTTGCAGCGTGACTGCGATGGGTGACCCGGGGGAAGGATGTGCTGTCCTCTTACCCTCCCTGCACTCTTCATGCCGGCAGCCAAGGAGTGTGTATTTGCTGTGCCTTCTTTTGCAGCAAGTAGCAGGGGGACTTTTAAGTGGTTCAACGGAGAGAGAAGCAAAGCAGACACCAGGAAAGCCAAGATTATCTTGTGTGTCCGTGAGCATTGATGTGTTACTGAATCAAAAAGTCTACAAGGAAGAAAACAGAGAGTAGTCGTTTGTTCTGTCCTTTATACAGACAGGAATGGAGAGAGGTGTCAACAGAGGAGAGGGAAATGTCTGAAACAAGCTTCCTCCTATTGCTTTTAAACGAGTAGGATGAGTGGAAGGGAGACCATGTGTTGCAGAAGTGTGAAGCCTCCAGTGATGTTCCTGCAATGACCAGGAGGAGGTCCAGGGCTGCGCTTCACCATTAGCACACAAGGCTTGTAAATGTGTTTTTGCTATGGGCAAAAGCACACAAGGCTTGTAAATATGTTTTTGCTGTGGGCAAAAGCATTCCACCCCTCCAGAAGTAAATACAAAAGCTGAAGGACTAGGCCTCCTGAGCAGCATGGCCTGCATGTAGGCAGATGAGATGTGAAGCTTTATTTTAATACATGGCTTCTAGGATGTACTAGAACTGACACAGTCACTATGTATTTATTTTTGTGTAGTAGAAACTGTATGTATTGGAGCTTCTCATTTATACTCATTTCTGTTTTGGTAATGGCACCAGGAGAAAGGGAAAACTTGTTCATCCTTCCCTCTTCTCTCCCCCCGGGAGATTTTTGACTGTTTCCAGAAGGGAGCAGATTTCTATCTCTCTCTCATCCTCCTGATATGATTGCTTCTGTCCCCCACTGCTCTTCAATCTCATTCAATCTGTGGTTGCATGTGTTCAACCCTTCTGTCCTGGATTTGTGCAGGGCCTTTCTGTGCAGTTGATGACAGCTTTCCCATGCAGCAGAAGCAGCAGATTTTTTGTGAAATCCAGCAGCTATTTTTTCTTTTTTTTTCTTTTTTTTTTTTTTTCTTTTCTTTCCCCCTGCTGCTGCTTTGAAGCTGCAGCTAATCCTCCAGGCACCAGTGCTGTCTTTTAGTAGACTGACTGCTACAGTGCTGTCTTCATATGGGACAGGATTTCAGAGGTCAGTTTTTCACCCGGGAGGATTACAAGCTTCGTTTTGACACAAATATTTCCACACAGCAGGTGGAAATGTTGGTGCCTTAATACTTGACTTTTGGCTCTAGGAAGATGTACTGCAAATCCAGCAACTTTCCTAGGCCTTTCTTCCTTTCTGTGGTACTTTCAGTGTTGGTCATTGCCTAGAAGGTGTCTGTTATGTTTCAGTTTTGGTCAAGTTAATATATATATATTTGTGAACTTTATGTGCACAAATGTATTTTATACACACACACACAATGTTACCTTTCTTGTAATGTATTCAGCAATGTTGCTAAAACATTAGATTTATTCTTTCCTCTTTAGTAAAAACAATGTATGTTACTTCAAGATTTCTGTTAATTTCTGTTTAGAAGATTTCTGTTAACTCTTTTTGTAATGGAAATGAAAAGTTTAGCTTTTTTTGATGTATGTGTGGTTTGTTTTGTTTTTGTTTGTTTTGAGAGAGAATTTGAAGTAAGCATATGCCTACCATTCCTGGGAATGAGGCATCAGCTCCACTTTATGTGTGATTTGGAGTTTCTGAATAGCTGGAGTCTTGTGATGTCACTGTCACCCTGCTATAGTCCTGCTGAGGGGTAATGAAAGCATCAGCCATTGAAGCCAGGTCATATTCTAAAGTGGGGTAGAGCCTCTCAGCTCTGGAATGTGTGCAGATTCTGTTATTGAAGATCTTGTCATTGAAGGCTGGAGCATCAAGCTGAGAAGCAGGAAGATTGCTAAGATGTGGATAGTTCTGATGTCAGAGGCTGTGTACTTCTAGCATATTTAACAGTGAAGTCTTCTGCCATCCTCACCAGCATTGGTGTCAGCCAGGGCTTCTGCCATTGCTCTTGTCAAAGCTGTGTCTCCTTGTGCCAGCAGTGAATGGGCCTCCAGCACAGAGCAGTGCTTTAGGTCTCAAAGTCATTGAGGTCATCAATCCAAAGCACTGAAAACAGAAGGGATCTCTGTGTGGGTTTGGTTGTTTTTGCAAATTCAGTGGGAGAAAAAAAAAAGAGCATCTCCTTTTATAGGTACTCTCCAATTACTGATCTGTTAGCTAGCTATCAAGTGTGGGTAGGTTTAATTGATTAAAAAATGCCTTTTCCCTCCTGGATTTTCCCAATTTAACAGTTTACAGATGTAAAAGACTGAGCATGACAGCCTGGTTTTGGATACTCATGGCTACTATCTAAAGAGCATCCCTTTGCTGATGAAAACTCAATTAAGCAGCTCTAGTCTTTGATAGAGCAGCAGCAGTCTTGAATTGTTCCTTGCTTCTGAGGGATGAAGAAAGGAGAGTGGAAGTGAATATCATCTGCATCTGGTTAGGCCATACAGTATCAGAGATGTTTTGGTATGAGGAAGAGAAGCCATGAATGATGATCAGAAATGGGACTTTCTTTTGCTGCCTCAGATAACTGCTTGACACTTCCTTTGATAAATTCTTCAAGAGAGTAAAAACTTTGAATTTTAAAGCACTGTTACAGATGCCTGTGTATCTGAAATGCATGGAGGTCAAAGATTGGAGGCTTCTAAGAAGGAGGCTTGTCAGCAAAGCTTGCACTGCAGCTTCATCGTTGCTTTAAGCTGATCCAAGACTCTGCTTCCCTTGAAAGAGGAGCCCTTCCCTCTCTCCATCTCCAGCCACGTGGTCCTACACCCCCTGTACAGGTGTCAGGGATTACATGGCCTGTAGTGACCACCTTTGCTCATAAAGCTAATCTGCCTCCTTTTGGAGGGATTATATTCCAGGAGGATCAACAAGCTGATCTGAATTGTGTTCTCTGTGCTCCCTGCTCTGCATGCAAGAGATGGGGTAGGGATACATTCATGGGAGCAGGAGAGGAAAAACCAGGGCAATTCCCTTTGTTGGTGGTGGGATTTTGGAGGTTGACTTCATGTGACTATAAACCATGCTCTCAGAATGTTTGTGTCACTGTGTTGCTCAAGGGAGTCGAGTTTTAATCTCTTTATACTTGAGCTGAGCAGTTGCTACTGAGTGTGCAGAAGGAGGGACCAAGTAGAACTGAATTTATTTATAGGGCTGCAACTGTCTAGAGCTCTGAACAAAAATGTTGGCTGTATTTACGGAGAAACATTGAGAAATAAAGAAAAGAAATAGGAGAAAGAGATAAAACAATGAAACAAAAAAAGTGGTGCTTTGGCAGAGTTTGAAGCTGTGACTGGCCCCTCTCATCTGCTGCTTGCCATGGTGCCTTTAGTCTGCTGCAGTTCTGGAGTTTGCTGTGCTGCCAGATTCTCTGTACCTCATTGAAGCTGTTTCTGTGTTCAGTGGGAGGGGCGCTCCCTTTTTCTTTCCTTCATCTGAATGTGCTGCATAGGAAGATACACCATGCTGTAATTTCAGGAGCTGAGTGGTTTTAGATCTATTCTGCTTTTAATCCGTAGGCTCGGGGAGGGAAATGTAACTTCTTAATGCAAAGAAGTCTCCAGGGATTGCAGACAGCAGACTTCTCAGCCTAACTGGTGAAGGAAACAAGCTTTAAGTGAATGTGCTGTGACAATCCCTGCCCACCCACAGACCGAGTGGTAATTTCAACCCCATTTCAAAGTTGGTGGAGTTGTAACGCCGTCTCCTCCTAAAAGCTTCAGGAAAAGTGGTGCTGAGGTGGGGGTGGGGAGGGATGCAGACAAACTCCCTGTGGAGGGAAGGCAAGGCGAGGGGCTTGGGACGCTCCATATGGAGCAGGCAGAGGGATCGATGTGGCTGCTCTGCCCTGTGCCCAGCGGGACCCCAGCAGGGGACAGGCTGCGAGGGGCTGTGGTTAGAGGGCACAGGGTGAGGAATTAGTTGCAGTTCTAGCTGTGGAGAGGCAATGTATTGCCTCGCAGGCAGGCAATGGGCGTGGGGGGGCTCTAGTGCTTTTGTGTGGTGTTGGCAGGAATGTGCAGTGGTGGGGTGGGGTTTGACACCTCCTGGCAGGGGGGGTGGGAGTCTTTCCAATGGCTTCAGACTATCTGTAAAGACAATAGGGTGGAACAGAGTTTCTGCAAGGAGGTTGTCTGCTGTGGCTGAGGATATCCTGGGCTCTAACTGAACATAAAGCTGGTAAAAAGCAATGCATTGCAGGCTTGTGCAGTGCTTCAGGCAAAAAACTGTGTCTGTCTCCTGGCTGTTCTGCTGACTGAAGTCTTGCAGCCTTCTGTAGGCACCTGGGATGCAGGTGCTTTAATGCTGTAGTGACCACAAAGATCTCTGACACCTGCCTTGACCTTTCACAGGCCCCATTTTTTCCTATAGCCACTTGCTGTTTAATTGCAATCTTATTTTTGTGGTTGATGACAGTATTTGAACATGGCATGTACATTAGCATAAGAATATCCACTACCTGAGACTGCTGGTAGCCTCTCAATTAATTTTTTTGTTAATACCTAAAATTGGTGGCCCTTGTGGGTAGACTACAGGCAGCAGCACCAGCAGCTTTTCCCTTCAAAGCAGAGCTAGCACTCCCATTTCAGCCAAACTGAAGAATTCAGACCACTTACAGATACCTCACTGGATAATTTTGTTCTTCCTAGTAATGCCTTCAGAGTGGCTTGCCTGGCTTCTGTGTAGGATGAAATGGAAACTAATTTAATGTAAGTGCCTTGTTTTGTCCCCACAGCTGGATGGTGTTTTGTCTTAAATCTTCCTGCCTTTGCAGAGCATCCTCACGACTTTTGGGATGCAGCCTTCTGAATGAAGGGCAGATCTTTCTTCCTCTGTCTTAATATACAGAAACAAAAGCATGCACTGAAATTCCTCTCAAAACTATTCCAGAGAGGAGGTGTTCTTCCTTTGGGAGGGAGGGAAGGAGATTCTTTGATTAGTGCTCCCTACATTTGTTTTAACCCCTTTCTAGCTGTAACCGTTGCCTGCGTGGGAATGCTCAGTTCCTCTGGTTATTTGGCTAGGTTGAGACATCAGCTATAGTCTGCCTTACTGGACAGTTTGCCTAGGGTGGATATTTCTGGTAGCTTAGGCAGGATTTCTCTCTTTTCATATACTCAGTAGAGAGGTTTGACTACAGTTACCATCTCAGGGCAATCGTGTCTAGTAATAATTAGCTTTGCAGGAGTAGTGAGGAGGTCTTTGTAACACAAGTGGTTTCCAGGGAGGCCTTGGTTAACTGCTGACAAAAACTGTTACTTTAAGACTTCTTTTTTTTTCTTTTTTATCTTCTTATTTTTATGAATTGCTCTCTGGAGACACTTAAGACCCGCCTGGATCTGTTCCTGAGTGACTTGGTCTAGGTGATCCTGCTCAGGCAGGGGGGTTGGACTAGATGATCTTCTAGGTCCCTTCCAGCCCCTAATTTCTGTGATTCTGTGATTGGGTTATAGAGGGTCTTGGCACATGGCCACATCCCATCCAGATGCCTGTGGCCCGTAGGAGATGGCACTTGGTTACAGGGTGTAAGAAGAAAAGCAAAGGCGTGTTTTCTGTTGTGGAGTGGCATTGTGTTAGAACAGGAATCATTCACGTTACTTTTCGTATGTAATTGCTTAATTAAGATGTTGAAAGGTTAGCTTTGATTTTGTTTTGATATGTTTCTACATATTTGTAGACAAGTGTGTAGAGCTTGGCTGTCTAATTAGAAGAAAAACTCTGAAAACCCCTGATGTGTGTGGGAGAAGTGAATAAAGGTAAAAGCAAAGAGGGAAGGGTAAAAACTGTGCAGGCTTTACTTCCTTGTGGAGACAGCAACCCTTGCAAGGGGAATACCTCTCTAAGAAACTGTTACGTGAGGATTTGTTCAAGTAAAATTTGGCAGTCATGACCTCTCCTTTTTTGTTTTAAAATACCAGTGAACAGCATTTTGGAGACAGACATTCTTTGTCTCCAGAACATGTGCTGAGGCACTAATGGGCTGTCCCAGACCTTACTGGAAGAAGCACTTTTGGGAATGGAAATGGCAGCATCAGTCTCTGTCAGCCTTCTGATTCTCTGTGCCTCTGAGGCAGCAGGTGAGCATCAGATGTGCTCTGCATTGTGGTCTTTCTGTTCTTAAGAACATAAGTAAATCTCTTGTGTGTGTGTCTGGAATATTCATCTCTGCTGGAGGGTGTTCCCTCACATCCATGCACTGATTTATGGCACAGAAATGAGAGCTTCCAAGGGGACTAAAATTCAGAGTAAGCCTTCAATGTGCACGGCACCCATTTGGGTATATTTTAGCTGTGGAATGACTTGCTGTCGTGTTTTCCCTATGGTGGTCTTACTAGGTGCAGTTTTTGCCTTGAGCGGTCTTTCATCAGGGGTGCTGCCCAGGAGATGGAGGGTTTGGTCTTACTATGTCCTTTGGGATGCCATTTTGGGATGCCCCTCATGAGCCAAGGGAGTTGTCATGCTGTGCATGTCACCCTTGCAGCACTCAATCCCTTTTATAGATGCCCTTTTGTTCCCCAGTTGTTGCAGGGAGAGGAGCTTTCCAGGAGGGCGATGAAGAGGCCAGGCTTAATGGTCTTAAGAGTGGATGTAATTTTTTATTTTTTATTTTGGGAGGGAAGGCCTGGGAGTTGTTTCTTTCTAACTGTTTCCAGATGGTGCTGCTGGAACACAAAGATTTCCAGTGTGTTTGGGATGGCGGGAGCCGAGACCCCCCAGCCCTCCCCCCCCCCGGCACTTCCTGTGCAGCTCCACAATCCTTCAGGCTTAATCAGAAACAGCCCTGGCTGCCGAGGCACCCCTGAAGCCTGCCTTTTCTTCACCCTGTGCCCCAAACCCTGGGCTTTCTTCCTCCTCCAGACGAGTTAACCCCTTGCCATTACAGCTTCAGCCAGTCGGCCTGCCCACCTCGCTCGCTCCCTTCTCCGGCGGGCTGGCGGTGTCTCAGAGGTGGGATTGCATTTCTTACCTGCTCCAAGAACTCGGCTTGGGGGAAAGGGAAGCAGGTTTGTAATGAAAACCTGGGAAAATAATTTCTGTGACTATCTAGGGTGGCTTATGGCCACTGTGTCCAGGGCATAGAAAATGTCTTTTGCACCTGTTTGCCTGCAGTGCTTGGTATACAGCAGAATTTTGTCTGAATCACGTGCTGTTGTGCCTCTGCCTCAGTTTCCCAAAAAGCAAGGCAGGTTTAATTTTATATCACATCTTCACACCCAACCAACAAATTAGTTGCAGCCTTCTCTTTCACAGGCAATATAACAACTATAATTTCATTCTGGAAAGGAGGAGTATTCTCCTTTTAGCCTTTGAACAATGGCCTCAGCATACCTGTAAAACCAGTGAAGAAGCTTCTCCTGGTCTATCTCCCATATTCTCTGTCTGGTTTTTGAGAAAGCAGAGGCAATGAGGTCATCTCCTAGGGCAGAACTCTGTAATACTCTTCATCTTGTGAAACCTCGTAGCTGTTGTGTTTGAACAAGCTGAATTTTCATGCCATGAGCATGTTGTGCTGTAATGAGTGTCTTAGCATGAATTATGTGTGAAATGCTCCCTCGGCCACATGTAACAATGAAGACATCCAAAGCTGCCCCCAGTGCTGGATTTTTAAAGCTGTGGTATGAATCCTGTCCTGTTCCTGTTGAGTAAGAGTAGAAGTGAAGAATGAGCTGCCATTTCAAAATACTTCTGCCTAGAAAAAGAGGGAAATCAATATTCAGTGTTATTGACTTCTGTGTATGCAGTGTCCTTGTATTTGCTGGATCATAGATGTCACACTGTGCACAGTATTCCCAGGGGCTTTAACTCACACTGCATCTGTCGTTGCCACCGTAGGTCATGAACCAGCAGAGGCAGGCTGTATTTCCTTTATGTCCAGAGCAGTATGAGGATGCAGCCATATATAGTCTTAAAAAAAAAAAAAAAAAAGTGTATGTTTTGCACATTTGAATTACAGTAAACTAATGAAATTTCATCTTATTGAGAAGCTGAAAACACCTCATGGCTGATCTGGAAGATGAAAAACCCCGTTGGTGGAAAGCAGTTTCTGACCTCCAGAATGCTACTTCCATTATTTAAAAAAAATAAAAACCCAATCAAAAACTCAGAGAAGAATCTGTGTTTTGAACAGTAAAATACTCTTCCATTTTGGTTGTGGTGCTTTCTGTGTGTGAATGTCCCCCTTCTCTCTGCAGAATTAAACATCCGTATCGTGGCTTCATATGGACACTTGTCAGCTTAAAACATGAGTGTACATTTTAAACTTATTGTGTACTGCTTTTTTAAACAAGTTTAAATACCATCTTTCCATGTGCTTTGGTCAGACATACATTTGTGTTCTGCAGCTTCTGCTATACATTTATTGTTCCTATTGTTTATACAGTTATTGTTCCTATTGTATATATCAGGTTTTCCAGAACAGAAATGCCAGGAGATTGGGGTTAAAATATTTATTTCAAAACCAAAAAATTGGAATAATTTCGGTGGCTTCAGCAGGGCCCTGTTTTGTAGGGACACAGCTTCCCCCAGAGTCGCCCTGCTCTGTCTTGCTGGCCATGACTAGCTAATTGCTCCAAACTGTTCAACCTCTTGTCAGGGCAGAAGGATATTTTTATTAATCTGACATCACCTTCCTTTCTCATCTTTCCAGTGTCACTGGGCTTCCTGCACAGTAGGCTTGGCCTCCCTCCCTTCTGGCAGTTCACAGTGGCCGAGGGGAGGTCCAGCAACAGGTTAAGGGCTGCCTGAAGCTGCAGGGTCCATGTCCTTGTTACAGAAACATGCTTCTGGCTATAGATATGTGTGCCTACTAAGTCTTGAGGGTGGATGGGCCAGGAACCCTTGTGCTGGAGGGCTGGAGTGGGTAAGGGGCTGGAGGTGGAGACCCTTGTTGGCCACCCCACTGGGGCATCCAGAGCCCTGCATAGCACAGGAGTTCTCCTGTCCCACGTGTCTGACATTGCAGTGGCTACTGCTGTAAACATTATATATTATGTCCTTTAGGAGAAGGGGAAACCTGGAGGGGTGTGGGGTGTGGTGTGAGGACCAGGTCACTGTGGCATTGGGGACAGAATTCCAGGAAGGAAGAGCAGCTGGAGCAGCCTCCACTGACCTCCAAGCAGGGAGCCTGTGGACACTTACCTGCCCCTTGTGGACACTTACCTGCCCCTTGTGGACACTTACCTGCCCCGTGTGGACACTTACCTGCCCCGTGTGGGCAGCTGCTGGCATCAGGCTCCCTGGGGGCTGCAGCACCGAGCTGATGGAGGCACCTCTGATTTTCTGTCCCTCAAGAAGTGGCCTCAGTAGTTTGGGTGGGCATGGGAAGAGAGGGCTGTGCTAGCTGGCATCTTCCCAGCCATCAGGGGTGGGTGGTGGTGAGCAAGTGTACTTGGTGTGGCACCTTTTATCAAAATCTCAGACTTTTAGTCCCCAAATACACTTCAAATATATATAAAATAAAGAAGGAAAAAAAAAAAAGCAGCAAATCCTGTTACTAACATCCAGAAAATTGTACAGGTTGTTGATGTTGGGACAGTAATAAGGAAGCAAATGAATGAAAGTCCTTTGCTAGATGATTTCTGTGAGTCTGGAAGCTTGCCAAAGCTGAGAAGCAAGTTTAATTGAAAGTGAAGACAGCTGAAGGGAACCATCCCACACTATAGATGCAGCTATTGGAACTGCAGAGTGATTAGCAAGAGCTATATATCAAATTAGGGTAAGTATCAAGGGAGAAGGGTGACATTAAGATCCATTTAAAAATTAGTTCAGTTTTTCATTAATAATTGGTAATTTAGTTGTCGATGCTGCTTTTCCCATTGATTTTATAGATATATAGATATATATCTATATATATAGATAATTTGGGGCAGATAAACAGAACATACAGTTGAGAAGGCAGACTGAATGCATCAAAGACACTTGGACAAAGAAATGGCTATTTTCTATGTGCAATAATTCATGCAAGTGGGGGTCTGACAAATAACTGAATACCTATTTTTTGGGTAGCTGATAACGAGGTGAAGGCATTTATAGTTTTACTAGTGCTCTGCCACAGTTAAAGTACTAAAAAGCCTTTTTTGAGACACTCCTGCCCCCCACCCTGGCACAGTTTCCATCTTTCCTGCTAGGCAAGAAGTAAAGCAAAAACAAAGATGGTGAAACCCCTTTGTGGTGAACAGTGCTGAGATTTCTGTCTGGATCACTAGCTTTACTTTTTCTCAACTGGCACTTTTAGATTAAAAGTTTGGTTGCCAGTGTTTTCAGCCCTTTTTTTAGTAAACCTCTTATTCTCTGTGTTCTAGAAAAGCGGCTTCTGTTTGTCTATTAGAAGTCTCAGATAAATGTGTAGCTTGTGCTATCTCGCTGCTTCAAAATCCCTTTTTGCCTTTGGGAGGAACAAGCAATTTTTTGTTGCCTTTGTGTCTTTGCTTTGTGCAGTCCAGGGGTTTCTGGCTTTCCAGAGCTGGGGCTCTCCCTGTCTGCTGCTGTGTCTAGGCCACCAGCCTGCTGCACTGCTGGTAGCTCTCAGGAGCAGCCGGAGCAGGAGATGAGCTGTTCTGTTGGTTTTGCTGCTGTTGCACAGAACCCAGGAGGTGGTTTTGAAACTCAAAAGAATTGCATTAGCTTCGTTCCACTTTTCCTAGCGTCGCCAGGAAAGCAGGCACGCTGCAGACCCAGGGAAGAGATTGCCTGCTTGTGTTTCTGAAGTTATCTTTGCAGCTGAAAGGACTCAGCTCTTCAGACTGAAGCTTGGATTCAGCAGGAGTTGATTGTCTGGCTGGGGAAATAGGAGTGAACTCGCTAAGCTAACAGCTCCTACCAGCAGAGTTTTAATCTGTGGCTTTAGGTTTAGTTCAGCTGTCAAGAAACAATTGCTAATCAGGCCTCATTGATTGTTGCATCTTGTAAAGTGGCGACTTCGTGATGTAATTTATCCTGGGGTCAGGTCAAAGAGAATTACTGCCTCTTTGAGCTAAAATTTAGTTTTATTTTTAAGAAAAGGGTAAGAGGACTTTCAGACCTTCCATTATGTGTTACAGCTGTGACATTTCCTCCAGAGAACTGATTCTATTCCAGTCCTCTCTGGCCTTTCATAAGCTAATAATGCCTGCAGAGCTGATCCCTTCTTACTGGTGTGCTGGTCTATTGACAATTTCTCGTGTTTTGAAGATGCATCTAATTTAGCAGCTTTTAAAATTTATCGAGAGGTGTGAAAAATCCCAGTGACCTCACATCCCAGCTGTTCAGCTAGTGCAGGAGCATCTCCTTGGGTTTTCAGTCACCTACAAATGGCTCTACCATGTTTACCTTGTGACCCTAGATGGTACGTGTGGCTTGCAGTGTGTCAGAGCTTATTATTGCAAATGTCAGAGGAAAAGAACTTGTGTTAGTAAGGCTGGGAAATTGAAGAAGGGGTGAAATTTTGAGTAAAGACAGGAAGGTTAAAGGCTTAGTGAATTTGTGACTTTCATCCTGTTAAATCCATGTGACTGGCACATGGAGGGATATTGGGGTACAGCCACAGTGCTCACACAGCCTATGGAAGTGTGGAATTCCACGTGTGAGATCGCTGATACACTTTGAATGAAATCACATTATGTGTTGCAGAGAGCTGAGGTACCATATTAGCTTCTAGGCTTTTCCTCCCCACTCTAAAGCAAATCACAAGTACCTGAGAAATGCTTTTCAGTGGTAAACAAAGTAATGAAACATCCCAGTGTCAGTTTGATTTGATTTTGCAGGCTGGCTCTGCCTAACTCAATTTCTTTACGAATGTCTGGTTGCATGTTGGTACTGAAAGAGAAATGTAATTGGCAGGAGGGAGCCGGGAGAGATGGAGTTACTGGGGGATTTGCTTTCTCACCAGGCTGCTGCCAGAAGGCAGGGTCCTCCCCGTGTTTGTGGGCAGGGTATTAATCTGTCTCAAACCTTCCCTCTCTCTCTTTCCATTTCCATTTTGTGAGATTAGTTTTGTGCGTGTGCAGACAGGAGAGATTGAGCTGTATCCCCAGCCTCTGCGGCCTTAGATTGCCTGCTAACAGGAGTTTTCTGTCTGGACATTGCTGGACTGTCCTGTTCCAGTTGCAGGAGTTTAATGCTTTCACTTCTTGCTCTGTTTAGTTCTCAACAAAAGCAAACTCCGTATGGAATAATCATGCAGAGGCCCTGGATTCACCATTAGTGACCTGTAAAATTGGCAGCACTGGAGATTATTGGCGGGAGATGGTTTCCCGAGGCGCTTCCTGCCTTCACTTGCAGAGTGAAGTTCAATTAGAGCAATGATACGCACAGCAGGGATTTTGCAAAGAGTTCAGTACTTGGTGGTAGCCTTGCTGTATGAAAGGCAGAGATATCTTTGGCCTTTTTGTGACCTTAATGCTCCAGCTGCTACCCTCCTTCTAACCTCTGCATTCTGCACTTCTCCACTCTAGGTTTCCTCATGTAACCTTCTTTCACCTCTTCTTTAACCTTGTGATGCAACCATACCCCTCAAACTTTTTTTTTTTTTTTTAATTTAAGGCCTGCAGTTGTGGGGTTTGTCTTACGGAAAACAAAGTGGAAATTGCTGTTTGTGTAATCTTTTTTTTTCTTTTCTTTTGGTTGGTTTTTGTTTATTTTTGTTTCCCCCTCTGCCCGCTTGACTCATTTTTTCTTGGTTCTGACTTGTTGCATACGATGGATTGCCCTCAGACTTCTGTAATTGTCTTTCTCTTCCTTTTCACATGCTTGTGATTTGCTTCTACTTATGAAACTGTGGTTTCTGGGCTTCCAGGCCCTTTGGACCTCTGGAAATCCCACAAAGTTCAGTTTTGCCTTGCGGTAATAGTTCCTTTTGTTAGTCCTTGATGTGAAGAACATCATCATCAAAATAATGATTTATTTTCCTTTTCTTCGCTAAAACTTGCTGCTCGTGTTCACTGCCTACATAATTAGCACCTGTGGGGGAAACATCTCCATTTATTTCTGATTCTCTGTGTGGAAACCTTTCTGGTTTCCAAGGTGTTGAGAAAGAGCTGGCGCATGAGTGGGTTTGAAGTACTGACCTTGCAAGTGTGTGTACAACTTCTGTTAAAGCATACCTGGAGTGAATGGGTCTTTCAGAAGACCACCTTATCTCCTGATGCAAGGTGGATGTTTATGTCACTTATATCTAAATTGGTAAACTGTAGTGTGGGGGAGAAACAGTCACACTGCTTCCTTAAAATGTTCACTTACACTGGGGGAGAAAAGTGCTATCTCTGTGTTTCTATTGTGATTTTGCTTGGTTTTTAGTTAAGTACATAGTTAAAACACCAAACCTTTGTGTGGTGCTGTAGCCATCAGTCTCCACTTGCTTCTTACAACTTCTGTTATCTTTCCTTCTGTTTCTGTCTTATTTCTGGAGTTTTGTGCTTTACCTGCTTGCTGGCTATTAGTATTTGAGAAGAATGTACTCAGGGGGTGGTCAACCTAATTAATTACTGTTAATCCCCAAACCTGGCTGCTAGAAGTTTTGTTGTCCCTGTAGCTCTCATACTGTGCATGCTGCTGTAGCTTTAGCGTGAGAGCCTGAGGAGAGGCTGGATATTTTCCTGGCAAGTTTCCATGGAGAATCCCCTGGGCAGGTTTGAGGTAAAGAGGAAGAGAGGGAGGATGGATACAAACTTAAAATAGCATTGCTAGTGCCTATATTGAAACAGCACCTCACTTCTTAGCGGAATTTGTGTTATTCATATGTAAACTGGGAAATTGTGCCAGCAGCCACATGCCCTGTGAGAGGCAGGCCTCTCTCTGGTAGGAGCTGGCCTGTTTAACCCAAATATCCCAGCACAAAGCCCAAAACATCTCAATAAAAGCTCTTCCTGACTGTAATCCTACATTTCTGACAGCTTTATGTCCAGAGTATTTTTACTTTTGACAGTTTAGGATTGTTTTGCTGTGTTTTGTCAGGCTCTTCCCCTTGGACCTCTTTTTCAACCCCTTTCGTCAAGAGAAAGTGGAGGACTGGCTTAGGAGTTTCTCCTCACAAGTCACACAGGAGATAGGAACAGACTTAAGAACTGATTCTGCAGGGTGGCCGCCTCCTTTCCCACCCCCAGCCTTCTGCTGGGAGCTGCTGCTGAATGCCCAGGGGCACCAGAGTGGAATTGATACAGGCTTTGTCTAGCTTAGTTTCTCCTCCACCCAGAAAGGTGCACACACGAGGTGCCTGTGAGTGTCCTCTCCCTGTTTGGAATAGGAGATGCTGGAGGGATGGTAACAGAAAATAAATGAAGAGATGGAAATAGGCATATAGGGAGTATTGTGAAATATGTTATCTTAATCCTGGCTGTATTGCTAAAATAAAAGATGAGCCTGGCAATTTAATGGAGAAATTTCAGAGGCATCAGAGGTTCATATATTCATGCAGGGCAGAGTGAAGGGGCTGCCAGTAACACAAACAGTGCAGGCTTGGTGTCCCTTCTAGGAAGAAAGAAGAAAATAGGGAGGAATTATTTCCTCTTTAGAGTATGTGAGGTGTTGCTCAGGTTTACCAGGGTGTTTGAAGTTACACGGACTGCTTTTTAAGTTAATGTTAGTTTTGAAAAGGAAAACGTTGACACTTCTGTGGTTAATGTTTAGGGAAACATTTCTTCAAGGCTGGGCAAGGTGGGCAGTAGTTTTTGTAATTTTATGTTCATTTTTGCTTACTTTTCATGATGGTAAATGAAGTTTGCATATAAAAATTGTTTGGAAAATTACAGAAGTTCTACAGAATTTTGGAGGGTAAGGTAGGCTTAGCTTATACCTATTTTATTACTTGGATTTTTATTAATTTTATTTTCCTTCTGTACAATTATGCATATGCAGTTGAGAATGAATTTTAGGTTTTTGCTTATATGGAAAATAGGAATTTAGCAGAATACTTGAATCTTAGCTCATTCTTCCCCCATTTCATGCAGGTTCTTGGTTTTGGCTGAGTTAAGACAAATGTATAATTCCTTAGTTTCTTGTACTCGTAACTCCTACATTCACTCTTTGTTTTTGTTTTTGTCTTGCAGAACGAGCCTCTGACTTCTGGTTATCATGGATACCCAGCAAGAGACAATCAAGTAAGAGTCTGATTGCAGTAAATGTGTGTGTGCCTCTCTGCGTGCTTATGGATGTTTTGTCTCATGGCTTCCTCTGTGTCTTCTTATGGAGTGGAAGTTGTTCTGTTGTGGAATGCTTGTGGAAATACATGTGGTAAATTGAATGTGTTTTACAGCCTCCAACAGTACGTGGCAATGTGCCTGGGTAAAGGGTTAAACATGATCCACATAACCAATGGCTCAGGAAATTATTCTTAAAAACATTGTCACTTAAAATCCTTGTCTTAAGCTCTCACTCTATCTCCTTAGTGTTGATGAATGTAGATGTTCAGTGCCAGTGCATGCTTGGCCCTGTTTTATACTTACTGCTGTAATTCTAGCATCTGGGGAGCAAAACAACACTGAGTTTTTTGTGAGAGTCTGCCTTGCTGCTGGAGTAGGGAATGACACGTCTCCTTGGGTTGTTTCTAGTGTCTGTGAACTTGTCTTGCCTTCCTTTCAGGTCCTGCAGGGCCCCTGTGCCTTGCTTTTCCTCAGGATGCTCTCTTTCTACAGCATTAAAAATTACACTGTTCAGTGCAGTGCATCTGTAGGTATTCTCTTGACTCCTAGCAGAAGACAGAGAAATCCCAGCTGATGCATTTGTGTGGTGGAAGGAGGACATGCTTTGGAACAAATGAAATTTAATGGCTTGTAAGATACAACTGGCACACATTAAGTCTCCCTTCTTAGAATGAAGGGGTTTTTTTAGTGTTCTGCAGTGCTACCACAAAGCAGTGTGTGAACCAGTGTAAAGGGAAATTAATATGCATGGAAAATCAGTAATGCAACACATTTTGGTAATGAGCAAATAACAAAATCAAAATAAAATTCTTTAATACTCATAGGTACTGCTATATAAAGAAAGTGATTTTCATCATACCTTTACAAGACCTGGGTGTATGTAGCAGCAGTTTAGGGGGAGATGTTTTTAAGAAGGAAATGCAGCATAGTGCAGCCTCAGCAACTGAAGTGCTCAAATCTTTGGTGCTTGTAATGTGTATACTAATTTGCATATAAGAGGAAATGATTCAGAGTATCTATTGGGATATATTAAACTGTTAACGAGCACAAATAAATATTACATCCTTGGATGCTGTGAGAGCTGTGTTCCTACTCTATTCAGGCTAAGCTATGCTAGGTTGAGGGGCAGTCAGTCCCAGATTCTTAAAGTGGTTCATCTGTTTTCACCCTTTTTCCTGCACCCTATTTTGTGTTTCACTCTACTTCCCGATGTAGAAGTGGTTTTGGGTGTCTTTAGGTGTTTTGTTGACTTCCAGTATGTCCTGCTTCACAGCTTTCTTTTTTCTCATTCCTTAATAACTCTTCTGTATTGAAAGTCCAGAGCTACTGCTGCTGGCAGGTCACCAGATGGGTGGAGATGGGCATGGGAGGCCAGCCAGCAGCCAGGGCATGAAATGAGAATTACAGCCTGGGCACAGCCTGGGAGAGCACAGCAAGTCGTGTGTATTAGCAAGTCTACTTGTGTTTCAGGTGGCAGGTAGCTTTATGGAAATTCCTTATTGGCCAGACAGCTTCAGTTTCATTCTAGCAAATACTTACAAAAATCTTTGTAGGCTGCGTGGTTCTGGTATGATGTGTGGTTTTGGGGTTGTTTTCTTCTTGCTCTTTAACATCTTGATCTATGATGTTTGCCCTTCTGTCCTGTCTTGCTTTTCATAGAGTCATAGGCCCTGAAGCAGTTTAAATTCAGGTCTGGTTTTCACTAATGAGGTTTCAAGGCTTTTAGCTAATCTGATAGGGAGCCTCTAATAAGATAGCAGCAGAGAGAAACAAGTCTTCTGTTGCCACAGGCTGGGGCTGGTGTGGGAGGGACAGCAATGGCTGATCCATCACTTGCCTTTCTGCACAGGGGAAGGAGGAATTGGGAATGAGTGTAGTAATCCTGACCCTGTAACAGAGTAATCAGCAGATGCAGGAGTAATTGTCAGATTTTCTTAGATTAGGAGTTGGATTTGAGCTGGTGAGTGTGAATCTTTGTGTCTTGCTCTTTCCCATTGCAGTTCTTTATTGTAGATACCTGTACTGTGCTTTTTGACACTGTTTTCCTTAGCAGAAGTAGTGAAGTGGAGCTTTATTTTTAGGGCTTCTCATCAGGTGACCACAGTAGTCTTGATAGAAGTGCTGTGGATACAGCTCGCCCTTTCTTTCACCTTATGTGGCATCCTGCTCCTTTACTTGTTTTTATGTCCTTCTTGCTCCCTCAAGCTCTTAATTAATTGCTGCCTGCAAACCTTTCACTGCTGTTTTTACACCCTCTAGTGGTTAAATCATACCCAGATGTTCCAGATTACTGTCGTTCCTTTTCCTGACAGTGGAAATAGGTGATTGGTTTGAGTCTTCATGTTGGCCATTTGGGAATGGTTAAGTCTACAATATGAAGATTATCTTGTCTGCTTTTCCAGATATATAAACATTCTGTCACCCTGCATGGGCAGCAGCACTGACTCAGGTGAGATGGGTTCATGTCGAAGCTGTGCTCCTCTTAATTCTGATATTGTCTGACTGCTTTATGATAACCCAGAGCTTTGGGTTGTTGTGTGGCCCTCTTATTTCTCACCTGCTTTTCCAGAGCACTGGCTTACTGGGATTTTTGTCATGATAGGGTCCAGGGAGCACGTGTGCTAAATCACTACAATGTAAGTTTGCCTAGAAAGAGAAAGCTTTTTGTTGCTGAAGTATTACACTAGTTGGGTCTATGTTACAGCCATGTAAGAAGCGGGAGAGCTCTCTGAGACTGTTGTGAAGAATTCAGGATTTGCTCTGTGGACATGTGATGCACATATAGGAATGGCAGGATGTCCCTCCTTTTCCCCAAAGCTAGGCTTATGGCAGGGATGAATCCTTCAGTAAAGGGAAAATAAGGGAAGTATTAGTATAGCATTGTTATTTAAGATAAGAACCAAGGCTTTTGGTGAGGAGAGCTTATTCCCTGGGGACTGATTGGTTCTTTTCCCTCTAATGGGCCTGACAACAAAATAATATTGTTTCTTAAATTATTTTTTTGTTGTTGTTACTCGAGCACCTGCCTAAAATGCAGTGAACCAGGACTTCCTTGCTTCATTTCCCAAACTGTGACAAAGAGCTCTGAGGTACTGTGAGTTGGTCTTTGCATGGAAAATGACTGGAACAGATATACTGATAAAACTTTTACATCTATACAAACTCATCTAGCATACTCTGCTTCTAGAAGGCTATTCTATTCCATGCTAACTGTGCCAGCTCATTTTATGTATAGCCAAGGCCTATGTAATATTGTTCTAGTGGTTTTCATGTCCAAATGTATTAGATGTTATTGACACTTGTGTGGCAGATTTTTGCAGCTGCACAGAATAATTTTGTTCCCCAACAGGAAGCAAAATGAGCAAGAACACCTTGTTTAGCAGTAACTGATGGGAAGAGAGGAGGAGAGAGATTTTGTGGAAGCAGGAGGTAATTGTACACACCAGAACTGGGTCAGGATGTTAGAGCTATTACACCTCTTGTGTTATGGAAAGTGATCCTCAGCTATCACAGCGGGTTAGGATGTTGGTTTGAAGCCTCTTTTAAAAGCCTGTACTTCTGTGAGTACAATCCTTAAATAAAACGGAGCCATTGGCTCGGTACTAATGTGGTGGAAACATCATTACCTATCACAAGTGACACTTCCTTCAACAGCTTCATTTCAGTGGTTGCTTTTCCATCTGAGCACTCGCCAGGTCTGACCTGTTGTTCTCCTGTATGTAGATGAGGCCGCAGTCCAAGGTAGCGTGGATGCCCATGGCAACTGCTAGGAGCAGCTTTATCACTATCCCCTCGGTTTGAGTTCAAGCTTAAGGTGAAATGCTGTTGAATCCTCTCCAGTTGTCAGCCTGTTCCCCTGTGTCTCTGCTTGCCCAGTTCTTTGGAGAGTCTGTCGGGTATGGCAGGCAGCAGGCGGCTGTGCAGTGCCCTCCCCGGAGCCACACGCTGCTCTGGGGGAGCTGAGCAACCCTGGTGGCAATCTGAGAACAGGAAGCCTCTCCTGGTGTTCTTTTCCCCTGTTTGTTTTCTTTGCCCAGTCCCTCCTGATGTGGGGAGTTTGGCAAGGAAGCCCTTCATCCTGAGATGTGAAGGGTGTGTGTGATCTCCCGTGGGGAGGCAGGACAGCAGGTCACCCGGCTTCCTCTTGGAGCTGTCTGCACAGAGGCACTGCTGTCCCATTGGTGGTCTCTGTAGAGAGCAACAGGGATCTCAGCAGAGAGTTCAGAAGGGGAAACCTCTGTCATCTCATCTGTGGTCTGAGGCTCCTTCATGCATCTTCCTTTTCTCTGTCATGTGGCTCGTGAATTTGGTGGTAATTGCTACAACTCTATTAGCAGCGGAGTGGCTCAGTATGGATTATGAGGATATCCAGAAAAAAAATCGCATGGTTTAGCATTAACAGACTGAGATGCTCTTGTCATAAAACAAATAAAAAGTGACCTTCTGGAGGAAAATGATTTGGCCACTTGTTTGTTTTCACTTGAACCGTGATAGCACCAGCCACGGTCTCGCCAGTGCCCTACTTTGTCGCTCTTGAAACAAAGACTCCCTGTCTCAAGATTTTAAATCTGCAAGTAGCGTTCCTGAAAAGCATTTTGGTTTTTAATTTGTTTTCCTGCTTGTAACTGACCATAAAAATATATCCTCTAGTATGTATACTTAACTCTCTCAGTAACCAGTGAGATTGCGACAGTGGGAGTGTTGCTTAGGAGCTAGAAAGGAGGGTTGTTTGTGTGTTTTTGGTTAGTTTGTTTGTTGCTTATACTTTTGGATTGATTAGAATGTATTTAAGACAAATGGTTAACTAAAGAGCAGAGGTGG
Organism: Ceyx cyanopectus; assembly: GCA_013401355.1. Taxonomy (NCBI): domain Eukaryota; kingdom Metazoa; phylum Chordata; class Aves; order Coraciiformes; family Alcedinidae; genus Ceyx; species Ceyx cyanopectus. The sequence continues at coordinate 37,796 of VYZU01026572.1, read as the reverse complement.
GTTCTAAGAAGGCCTGAAAGTTTTAATACCTTAGTCCTTAACTTATACCCAGAACAAAGATCAGGAAACTCCTGGGATTCTCCATGTAAAATGAAGACCAGGCTTAGTGTTCCTGCTTCTGAGGAGTGCCTCTGAGGTTCCTGGTGTCTCTTTGCGAAGACAAACAACCCAAGATTTGGTATGGGACCAAGCTAATGAGGAGAAACTGTTCTAAACTTCTTCTTTATGTTTAAGACAGTGTGAATTAGGATTAAGACCTGCCAAATCTACTGCTTCCTGGCTTCTACAGCCTCTAGTCAGGCAAGCAGTGAAATGTTTCCACTTTTTACGAGGCAGGATTGAAGGGATATTCTGTTATTGGCCCAACTGCAGTGTCCTGTAGAAAATAATGAGCTTCACTTTAGAGAATGTCGTCAGGGGGAAAAGCGTCCAAACATATTCAGGAGATGGGAAGCATCTGTGAGGCAGCTGCATGCAGAGGAGTTCATGGGTGTGTAGTGGGTAAACTGCTGGGGGTGTTACCCTTTAGCATCTAAGCTGTGAAGGATGAGGGACATTCAAGATACGTTATGGAAAGGTATTTATTTAACACCGCAGAAGGGGAAGAGTTTAAGAAATCCTTTACTGGATTGCATCCAAAACAGCTTCTAACTCAACATGTTCAGAAGGTTAAAAAAAGAAAAAAAAAAAGTTGATAGAGTAAATCATAATACCAGAGAAGGAAAATAAAGAGCAGAGTGATTAGCTAAAAATGGGAGAAGTTAGTTGCAGACTGAAGTTGAGACAATCAAGGGTGAGTTGGAGTACAAAGGATGAGATCCACTGAGGCTAATTTAATAATACTTGTTCCTTCTCCTGAATCCAGAACTGACTTGGTATGACACTTGGACGATCACTTGAACTGTGAGGGCATGGTTCTTTGTTTGCTGAAGCCCAGACTACATTTCTAAGAAACTGCAGGAAAGATGCAGAAATTTGGATTAGAAATAAATGGTAACACATACACCACTGAATAACTGTTACAAACATGCTTTCTGAAATTTCACTCTGAACCAAGTTGCTGTGCTTATATTGGCCACATTCCCCAAAATCTTTCTGTTTAGCTAATTTCCTACCATCAAAACTCTTTAAATAATACAGGAAGCAAAATGTCTTGCCGTTCACACAAGTCTTTCAAACAGATCACCCTGAACATGTTTATTTCTGTTTCCCCTCACATCTTTTGCCTTTTTATCCTCCCTGAATACAAGGCAGGGAATCCTTTCCTTACAGACCCTTGAATACCTCTCTTAAACACCTGGGTGAGGGTCCATGCCAGCACATGCCACAGTGCTACTCAGTAAGGAGAGAGAAAAGATAACCACATGGAGGAGAGTTGTATGAGAAGTATTAGTTAAGGAGTGCATCTAATTCAGATACATTGGGAGACTCCCTGACAATAAGCTCCTTTAGTCCTATGAGCAGCTTCCCAGGGGAAGTAACGATCACCTTGCTGATGAATAGTCCTGCCAAGGCTCTGGTTTGTAAGGCGTTGGCAGGAAATGAGCTGGATGATGTAATACAAATTCCTTTCATGTTTGGGTTCTCTGATTCCAGCAATTTCTCATGTCTGCTTGGGGTTAAAGAGAGGAGATGTGAGTGAGTCATCCTTCCTTGGGAGAACAGGAGACCACTTTTTCTCCTGCGATGTAGGACCGTTGAAGTGTCACTCGATGTCTGCAAGAGTCTTGGAGACTTCCAGGCCTCTCAGTTATTTTGGTGAGAGGGACAGCATCTTGTTTAGATTTCCCCTTCCAAATTTCAGATTCTGAGTGCTAGAGAGCGTGGCCATGTGTGTTAGTAGCAGTCTGTAAAATGGTCGGTCAGAGGGCCAACACCAAACAGTGTAGAGAAAACAGCCTGTTGATGGATTTTACGTCCTATTGAGGTCATGAAAGCAGCTATTCTGGGTCAGACAGAAGGTCTCTCTGCCTTCCAGGGTTCTGGCTTTGACAGTGTCTAATAGCAAGGACTTAAAGCAGAGGGAGCGGTGCCAAGATTCGGTGATACTTCCCCTCCTCTGTACTCCTGAAGAAATCCTGTGGCTTTGGGATTTCCTGGCCATGGATTTATTATTTTTAAGTCAGATGTGCTAGATTTTTCTATATTGAATTTGTCTAAATGGTTTTTTGAGCCTGTCTAAATCTTTGGCACCCTCAGCATGGTATGTGATGTGGAAAAAGTTATTCTGTGCACAGTTATCTTGAAACCAAAATGGGTTTTAAGCTATCAGGTGACGGGGGTTTGGAGTCCTGAGCTTGCACAGCTGCACTGTCACTGCGTGGCTTGAATGGCTCAGGAGTTTCTTCTTAAAGGGAAGGGAAAAAAAAAAGAAGGAAGGCGGAAGAAAATACAAATAGTTTGTGTTCTAACACCTTTGCAGGAAATATTTGTAGATAGCTGGAAATACACAGGCACGGAGCTGTGGGCTTTGGGCAGGCGCTGCCGCAGCGGCGCAGGGGGGCACGGCTGTTCGGTTTCGGCTTCGTCCCCTGCCCGGAATGTGACGGGGAGAGCTCGGAGGGGAGCGGGGGGGTGCCGCGGGGCCCCGAAGGGCCGGGCGCGGGGCCGCTCTGGCGGCGGGCTGCCAGGAGAGGGCAGCCGGCTCACGGCCAGCGCTCGGCGCCCCGCCCCGCCGCCGGTGGGGCCCGCTCCGGGGCGCGGTGCGGGTGCGAACGCTCCCTCCCCCCTCAGCCTGTTCCCAGGCAAAAGCCTGCGGCCGTTGGGCGGGCAGGACTGGAGCTGTAGGGAGAGAGGGGGAAGAGGCTTCGGTCTCTCGCGTCACGCCAGCATCTGGGGGTGACCTCGTAAGTTTCGGGAGCGGCCGCCCTCGGCAAAGGGAGTTTTGCTCGGAGGGAGAGGACGAATCGCTGCCCCAACCTGGCGCGGGGAGCACCCAGGAAGAGCTGAGCCCCTGCTGCCCCTCCACGGGGCCTGCTTAGGCATTCTGCTCTTCAGAGAGGCACGGGGGAAAGGTTTTGTAATGCGAGTGTTTGCTGTGCTGCAGAGCGTCTCGGGAGAGGAAGCAGGGGAGGGATGGCGAAGGCAGAGCGCTGGGGATGGAGTTGCCGATGAAGGGGAGCCCGAGCGGGCAGTCTCTGGCACTTTCCCAGCGTTCAGCAGCCTGCCGGCCTGGGGAGTTAGCAGAAGGCTCCGGTGCTGCCCAGCACAGCAGCTGCTGGCAGAGCGGGGAGAGATGGGCACATCTTACCGGGGGGGTGGCTTTCTTCAGAGGCTGCGCTACCGGCTGTCTCCAGTTGTCTTCTGCATATCATGAAATCTCACAGCTTTCAAGTGAATGAATAAATCAATATCAATATTTAAAGTCAATAAAATAACTTAAATTTTAAATTATTTAAATATTTAAAAATTTATTTAACGAAAAAAATAAATTTAAAGCCAATAAATATTATTCTGCCATCTCTATATATTTTTATTTATTTATTTTTAAAGGAGACTGTAGAGATCCCAAGAAATACAATTGGTCAGTATAGTTACAGAACACACAAAGATACTGAAAAAGATCAGCTGCTTATGGTCAGATACTTTACTAAAGGAAACTAAGGCAACAGCAGACATGCATTGCTAATTTTTAAGGACCGGTCACGTCAGATCAATTTAATTTTCTTCTCTGGCATGGCAGCAGGCCTGACAGATGGAGAAAGCTACTGGCTTTGGACCTAGTCCCACATGACCTTTACATAAACTAGGCAAATTAAAGGTAAAATTAAGAAGGGGCTGAGCACCTAATTGGAAAAGTGTATTTGGAGTAATTATATCATGCTTTTCTCTGTGTGTGTGTGATCTGGAGTCTTAACGCTGCCTGCCCTGGCTGCTCAGCTCTTCTGTAGTGTTCATCAAACATCAGGATAATGAAATAGTGACAATAGTGACTGAATATATGTCTTGGAGGGGCTGACAGCCTTTGGAAGGTAGGTCGAGACGTCAGAAAGATCACAGTAAATTGCATAAATGGCCTAAAATCCAATAATGTGGAAATAAACAAAATCGAGATGTGTTGACAAAAGAAACTGTATATGGAATATAAAATGGAGAAAAGCTGGCTAAATAGTATCTGGGGTAATAGTAGGTAGCAAACTGAGTATTTGAGGCCAGTTTTTGTGCACTTAAAAACCTGGAATGCATTTCCACGTGTTGAATAACTGCAGAAGGTAGTTTTTTTTCAGAGCTCAGCACAGCAAGGGGGTCACTGTACCTTGTTTTGGGTGCTTCAGGAAAGATACAGGCAGAATATGAAAAAAGTCCAGGGAAGAACAAGAAAAGGAGGCTCAGAGGGCCTGACATAGGAGGAAAATACTGAGCTTGTTCCTTCTTTAAAAAAAGAGTATGGAGGATGGAGGATTGATTATTTACTATGTCCATTAAAAGCAGCTTAATTTGCATCAAGGAAGTCTTACATTGGATATTACGGGGTAAACCATCATTTTCTGATTCAATGTAGTGAAGCACGGGGATGGCAATTTAGAAGACTGGAGTTCTGTTTCTGGGAGTCTGTAATAACAAGTTAGGCAATTCCTGATGGATGTTTGTCTAAACATGCTCTGTGTTGCCTCTGAGCACAGAGGGCCTCCTGGCTCCCCTGCCCTGTACTTGTGTTATTCTGTGGTGGTCAAAAACCAGTTGTTACCATCTACGTAATTCCACAGCCGTGCGACTGCTGTTGGCTTGGGCCTTTCACTCTTTTGTGTGTGTCTAAATTGTAAGATAGGAGGCTCCTGCGTGCTCTTAAAAGTGCCAGAGACCCTTTCTTTGTGACAGCTGCCTCACAGCTCTGTTTCTTCCCGAGCTTGCCTATTACTCAAAGGGTGCGGGGTGTTCAGCATCTCTGAGTCAGTCCTTCCCTCTGTCTCACAGTAATAACGTCTATCATGTATGAACCTTGGAGCTGTTTGATATCTTGATTTCCCTTTAAGCTCTCTAGCCAGATCTCCATTTCGAGTTCAGAGGAGATTTGCATTGGTTTTGGTTTTTTTTTTCCAACAAAAAATCATTATTTTTTGTTTTGTTAAATTACCATTCCACCTCCTTGCTACCCTCCCTGCAGCTCCCCTTGTGTGAAGCCAGGACCGAGAGCGTTCAGCAGGCGCGTTTCCCCAGGCTGGGCAGGGAGCGTGGCTCTGCCAGCCTGCGGCTGGGATCTGCTGTGGGAGGGCAGCCCGGGCGCATCACACCGAGCGCTGGGACTGCTTCACCGCCCCGCTCCTGCCGCCTGCTTCGCCACCACCCCGAGTAGATGAATGGGATTGCTTTCTGTTCTGCTGACTTCTCCTGCATGGTGAGTGAGCAGCTCTGCGCCGGCTGGGGAAGGAAGCCGAGGGCAGTCAGGCTACCTCAGCAAGCTACTCAGATGCTCCCGAGAGGAGCTGGTGGGTAGAAGATGGTTTCATTCTTCTCAATATTAAGGGAGAGGTATTTCCAGCAGTAGCATAATGTTGCTCGGAGCAGGCATTTGCCAGATGGTTTCAGCTCCCCCGAGGCTTTGGGATGTGAAAGGGAAAGGGCCAGGAACACACTTCTGATTCATTCCATTAGTAGATTAATCGGCACTGTCCTGGCTTAATAAGTCTCTTAGATTTCCCAGCGGAAATGGCACATGTAATTCTGCCCAGGTCACGCTCTGCACACCTGTGTCAAAGCTTTCACTGCAAGAAGCTCTGCTGCTGCAGGCAGCATCTGCAAAATGACACTTTGGGGGTGCATGGGGTTTTATTTATTTGGGTTTTGGTTTTGTTTTTGGGTTTTTTTTGTGTTTTGGTTTGTTTATTTGGGTTTATTTTTGAGGTGGAGGAGGTGAGAAAATATTTTTAATGAGTACTTTTAAGTAATAGTAGTGGATGTGAGATGGCTTGTGAGAACACACTTGAATTCTTCTGCCATTTTGGTGGGGGATGTATTTAAAAATCTTGCAGTGGTAATTTGATGTTCTGAAGCAGCTTCCCCCCCCCAATTCTGTTATTAATTGCTGGCTAGATTATGTTTTCCAGGAAGTCTGTGATTAGAGGACAAGGGTGCTCTTCCTGATAAAGGTCAGAGGCTGCTGTCTCGAGAGGCTGGCAATAAAATGAAGAGAACTGTCTCACTGATTTTAGCTGAAAACCTGAGCAGATGCTGTGCTGCTATTTGGGGGGGGGGGGGGGGGGGGGGTGGTTCCTTGGGCCCNGCTGTCTCCTGTGACCTGTCTCTTCCCGCCTCTCTTTCCCCAGGCCAGGCAATTGTTGGGGAGTGGATTTAGTTGCTGCTGCCACCCACACAAGAGAAGGTTTGTAGCTCTTGGCAGTTTTAGCAGGAATCTGTGTTTTTAACTCTTTTGGTGCCTGTGGATTGTGATGAGCTGCACTCTGCTGTCAGGGCAGCACTGAGCTTGCCAGGCCTAACAAAGGTTTGCCAGGAGGATTGTGTCCGATGAGACCCGTTGAAATTCTGTCATGTTTGGATTTTATTGAGGAGAGACTTCGGGTACTGCCAGCAAACACATCCTTGCATTTTCTGGTCCATTGTTCCCAATACACCTGGAGGGCATGGGCTGCCCTTCCTTACAGGTCAAGGGGACAACAGTGGCCGGTGTTGGCAACGGTTTGATCATCATCTCTATTTCTGGGGCACCTGTCAACCTGGCATCACGCCACGGTTTTTGCTCTAATCTAAAACAGTGCTCCTCAGTTCCAAGCGCTTGGGGAACATCTTGTTTTCCAGCCATTTATGGTAGCTAGCTCCAGTCCTTCGCAGGGTCTGGAGAAAGATTGACAGGGGCCAAAGGAGTAAATGTCATGAGACTGGAGCTTTCTGTTGAAAGCTGAGCTGGAGATATCGCGCATCCCGCGGTATACGTAGCCAGATTTAGGCTCTTTGGTATTTCCAGTAGAATGGCATTTCAGAACTGGGAGCTGAACTCTGACAGCAGCGTTGTCCCCAGTTGCTGCCAGCCTCACCCCACACAGAGAACTGCTGTATTTCTTGAGCAGCTGCTGCTGTGAACCAGAGCACAGGAAGAGTTCTAATCTCAGAAATAATTTGAAATATACTGGCACAATAGACAGATAGAGCCAACCCTCTGAATTTCACTCAAGAATTAATCTAATCACTGTATAATATGTTCTTACTGGTCTATCCTACCTAAAGGGCAAACTTAACTATATTAGGCACAATTTGGAGCATTTGATTTCCTTCAGACTTAGAATTAGGCTACAGCTGACTATCCGTGGACGTATTTCGAGTTTTCTGGGCGTCTCTAATCCAGTTTGTAGTGACATTAGCATTAGATAACCATAGCGAGGCCTTTATCTGAAAGGAAACATGCATTCTTCAGGTCACACAAGGATGAAAAAAGATTGTTCTGGTCACTCTTGCTTTCTGGGAATTTGGTAACAGGGAGGAATGTAATATATTGTGCTGGTTGCTTTGTTTTCAGAATGTCTTCTCTAGTGGGTATGGTAGTTAATGGGCAGTATAGCTACACTTCAAAGCTTAAATTTGGATTAAGAGAAGATGGCAATGTCTGGCCTAGGACCTAGGGCACAAAAACTGCATGTGTTGACTGGCCAGAGTTATTTCCTACCATTCATCTCATCTAAACTGAACGTGAGGGAGCTACTGCTCATTGGATTTGTCTGTCCTAAAAAAGGGATTGGAAGAGTAAGAAGTTGCAACCCATCTGTAATAGAAGAGTAAAATTTTACCAGGGATTTGTCAGAAAAGGCATCAGAGTGGAATTTACAGTTCTATGTTGTTTATTGGTTTGGTGGTGGGGTTTTTTTTCCTGTCACGTCAGGGTGTGGGGGGAAGATGGGAGGGTGGAACAGCCTTAAACCAACTGAGCTGAAGATGTTTGTGGGTTACAGTACATTTGTAACCCACAGACTGCAGTGGTGCTGAAGACCAGATCTGGTAGCTGGTCTGCTCCTTTGAGAGCTAAAATCCTCCCAATTCAAGTACTCAGTTGGTACGAGTGCCAAGAAATACATCCGAAATCTGCTGGAACATCCCGTGTTCCAGACTCTGGGTGTTTCCAGTACTCACCGCCTGCGAGATCTGCAGAGTGGCAAAATGCCCTTGTAGAAGATACAGGTGGGTATCTATCCACATGCCTGCTTGGAAGCACCATATTAAATACATGCACTAAAACGACTTTGAAGACTGGACTATCTTTTGCTTATAAAGCAAGGAAACAAGTCGTGCAGTTAGTCTTTGCAGGAACATGCTTTTCTAAATTGTCTTATGCTCATAATTCCCCGAGGATCCAGTGGGAGGGAGCTGTTTGCTGCAGCTGTGAGAACAGCCAGCTAGATGGTGGTGGCACAGGTATGGTTAAGGACTGCTTTGCTCAGAAAGAGATCAGAAGCAGAATTGCTTTTCTGACAACTGACCTTTGCTGATGGGAATTGAAGTTGGGGAGATTGTATTCTTTAACTAAATTTTTCCAGTAGCATTTCTGTCCTCTAGAAATCTTCCTCTATATTTTTATACCTACCTGTGCCTCTTGTCTTATGCTTTATTAATGCCTTTTACATTTGAACAGTCCGCTGTTCCTTTCTGCGGTTTGACAACTGCCAATAATCCTGTTGAAATATTTTGCTTTTAGTTCTATTAATGGCGATTTTGCCTGGATTTCCTTCCTAGGGTTACGTAATGGAAGTATCTGCAGTCCCCTGACACGTGCATTGGGGCTCTCTGCACCCACCCTGACTTAGCACGGGTTGATGCTTTTCCACCAAAGTCTTTCAGCAATTTAATGCTGTTGTTTCTTGGGAGATGTCATTCAGTGTTTATCGGTGTTACCTCTTCATTAGCTGGAGCCATTCCTCCTTTGCTGATTATCTGCTTGTGACATTTCTCATACTGAAGCCGTATTTCAGGCATTCAGCTGTTTTATCTTCATTAGGTACATGAAGCTTCTGCGTCATGTCACAGATTATTTTTCTTTTCAAAGGGTCAAATGAATAAATTTGAATAGAAGTAATAAAGCAGCTGTGACAATAAGGTTAAAAAATATGTGCACAACTGTTAAGCTGATTTCTTCCCTCTCATAGGGGTATTTGCAGTCTACTTCTGGGGTTTACTAAGCTTTGAGTCTTAAGTTGGAGAGAATGCATTTTATACTTTTAAAAAGGAATGTTAAACCCCAGTCTTCAAGTGATAGACTCTTACTCCTGTTGCTAGCATCTTTAATCTCCCAGGATCTGTAAACTGCTTTTTATGCTGTAGTAAATTATATCCCAGTACAGGACTTCTGTAGATAAATATAGTAGCTATTATACCTTGATATAGTTGTATTGCCTAGGAAATTACTACTGTTACTGCCAAGGAATTTGCTTGGGGCAAGAGGGTATCCATTACTTCCTGAATAACTCTCTAACTTTGTTAACCTTTCTTTGCACAAACAAGCCAGAAGGAGGCCCTTTCTGCAGGATGGTGTTCTTCTCCATCTCTATTCCCCTTTAGCAGCCAGCAGGCCTAAGCCAAAGTTTCAGCATATTAATAAAGCCCTGTGTGGTCCAGGAAAGAGAGCTATGCCCTGTCTTCTTGCCTCACTGTTGCAATACTCTCTCATCTTCATATCCTTTCTGAATTGGCTGGGTGGTTGCCATGCAGATGAATCACTGATGCAGTACAGACACTTGTCATGGGAAGCATGGAGACAAAAAATGATGTAATGATGTTGTAGCTGCACTGATGAGGCATTGAGCAGTTACTCTCTTGCCACCTGAAGTCTCACACCTTGAATAGGATACCACTTGGATGCCATCAGTTCATCCTCTGGTGTAGCTCCCTTGTGGACTATAAAGAGATGAGTTGTTGATGTAGGAGCTGAGTTGCATTTCTTAATTTATGACTTCCTCTTCAAAATCCACAACCCAATAGATATCTTCTTTAGCAAGAGACTCAAGTCTAGGGCATTGAGAATCTCTCTACCCTTTATTGGTTCAACTAGATATTGTATTCCTGATCTGATACTAAAAATAGACTTCTGATGGAGTTTGATGCTGTGTGATACTTTCTTCTACTTATGGAAAAACTGAAGAAAGGTCAAACTTCTGTTCTCTGGACATTATTACTGAAGATATTAAGGCAGCTATTAGTTAATTAAACTAAACCCCAAAGATTTAAATAGCAGCATTAGAGCTTGTTCCCATCCCCTCTTCCAAGTACCTAAATATATTTGCTATGTGCCAATTTAGTATGGACTTCAGACTAGATCCAGGTGTGATAGAATGGAGAAGATGGAGCTTCTGAAAATCAAGCCTGAGGTGGCAGTTCAGCTGCAGAAATGCCTTTTCTTCTGCAGCCCTTCAGCTGGCTAGTTTCTCTTCAGAAGGTGATGCAGGATTGCAAACCTCAGTTCCGCTGTAATAAAGCTGACAGGTGTAATCCATGGAAATTCCCACTTGGCTGCCCAAACTGATGTTTACCAGACCTCAGGAGAAGATGCATCACCATTTCATTTCTGCAGATGGGTGTCCAAACCAGTGTACTGCAGCTGTAAGAATTCCTTACATGTAGAGTTCCTGTTTGCATGCTCTTGACTGTTAAACTTCAAATTCTCTGAATTATTCTCTCAGTTCAGTTTTGTTGCTGTGGGTGTTCTTGGTTTTAATTTAGAAGTGTATTTTTGTCTTGGAACAGATTTTCAGCAAGGTACCTTTCCTAGTTACTGGCTTTATTGCAGTTCTTGTGAAGGATTCACAGTGCCTTCCAGAATTAGTATTCTTGAGCATACTTGTGAGGAGAGGAAAATCCCAAACAAAATCTAAAAACTTTTCTTGGTACCCTTTTTTTTCCCCCTCCTCTTCTTCCTTGGGCTATGTATTTAAATGATAGGCCTGTGAATTGAGACCTTCTGAAGTTTAAGGACTGAAATATAATTACTATGTGAAGTCAGTAGCAGGACAGTCTCTGAAAGCTACTGGGTTTGTTTGCATGTCAAGGTGTTTTATTGTTTCAGGCTTTCAGCTTTTTGTAGAAAATGAAGTCCTCGGTAGTTTGCTTTTAAATAAGTAATCTCTTTTCGGAAGCCTCTTGCTGTGTAGCCAAACCATACCTGCGGGAGAGAGAATAGAGAATCCAGTTTTCCAGGAATGAAATGGGTTGCCCTGTAACAAAACAGCTTTTTATTTATTTTATTTCCCCTTGTAATATGCCAATGTTTGGCTTATTTGCTTGGCTAAACATCTAAAAGGGATTGTGGTGGTTTTCTGTGTGATTTATTGTATGCACTTTGTATTCTTGCTTCCTTTCACAAGGGTAAGGCAGAAAGAGACTTCCTTGAGTCCTCTTGGATGTCGAGAGTAAATCTACCTTGTGGTTCAGAAATTCTGATAACCAGAGATAATGACAGGATCCTGGGCAGAGGGAGTCTTTGCAAATGAGCATTACTCTGCCACTAAGGTAGTCTCCAGCAGCACCCAAAGGAGTAAACCAACCTCAGAGAAGATCCTCTTATCTCCATAGGAACTGCGTGTGTGCCCAGGGCTGCCTCTCCCCTGGCAGCTCCCAGCCCCATCTCTAATCTGCTTTATAAAAAAACCCAACAAAATAAAAACAAATCAAACAAACCTAATAAAAAAGACTCAAGGCATGTCCAAACCCCCCACCTAGTGGGAGTCTGATTTCCCTGTTCTCTTGCTGGGGACCTTCTGCCAGAGTCAGATAAGCCATGGAAAGCAGCTGTTGAGCTGAAGAGAAGTCCCTCTGAGCATCACACAGCACCTCTGCCTTCCACCTCCAGTCAGACCTTTTGTAGATGGTTCTTGAAATGTTTATGGTGGTGGGGCAGTGACTGAGCTTTCATCCTCAGTCTGCATCCAGCTTTTGCATAAAATGTGAAAGCTCAGTCTAGCTCCTCAGCTGCGAGAGCAAATACTTCCCTTTGGCTTTAAATGAAGTTTCCCCTTCAACCTGCCTCAACCTCAGAGGAACCCACTCCCTTTTTTCAGGCAAGGAAAACTGCACAGTGAAGAGGAACACGCAGTTTCAACAACACTTAAAACCAGCAAAATATTTCAATCTTAGAGTTCAGACTGTTTTTAAAAACTATTTTATGGTTTTGTTTTACAGGAGAAATTGCCAGGGAGCCTTTTTAAAACATCAGAAGTAGATCTTTTTATGATCAGTATTTGTTATTGATGTATCCAAGCACTCTTCCAGATGCATTCAGGTGCACAATTTAATTTGTTCTCCCCTACCTGGAGCTTTCCACCTGCATCTTTGTTCTGCAACTATCCCTTTATTAGACCCCACTTTATTTTTTGCATTACTCAGCACTGGGACGTTGGTTTATCTCTCATTAGTGGAAAAGTTCCAATCTGAATGCTTCTGGGAAAAATCAGATGCTGTGAAAATTGGTGTTGTTGGCTTCACCTGTAGCACTGCTTTCCTGATGCAGTCTGCTGGTGTTGGCAGAGGTGTCATCTTCTGGTTGAGCTTAGTTAACAGCAGCAGGACTTTAATAAGATGGGCTCCAACAAACAACTTGCATTTGAGCATCTCATTGCATCACAGTTGTACTTCTGGCCTTAGAGCAGGTTTAATGTTAGTACTGTAGTTAGGACTTAATAGAGCTGCAAATGAAGTTCAGAAAGCTCAATGCAGGCTGCAGGCCTTCCCAATGTCTGCATCTGAATGAATGTGCCAGCAGCTGTCCTTTGGTTTAAACCTGCTTGTTATCTGGTTACATCCCTTCTGTTTGTAAGCTGGAGCTAGATAAGAGACAGTGCTGTTTGTTGGGTAGTGTTGGAACATCTTCCTTAGTTGCTGCTGGAATGGAAAGCATTCCCTTATCACAGACTGCAACAGCTGACTTTTCTCCAAATATAGAACAGGAATATGTTTTGAGTGCTTTGGCTCTGTCTTCAGTATTGGGGATTTTTCTGTGTTTTTCCCATAGTAGCAGGTCAGTGAAATTGCTGGGGTTGCTATTCTTGAGAAGCTTTTAAAAATTCATTATCATCTTTCATCTCTGGTGTGGATTTTGCCTCCTGCTGTTAGGATACCCTTGAAAATGTTATTTTTCCCCTTTTTAATTTCCTTTCTATTTCCTTCTCTCAGCCTTCGCCCCCCACTTGCTATAAAATATACAAATGTTCAAGTGTGGGGATGTGACAGGGAAGCCCAAAAAGCAATGATGCCAGTGTTACCTCTGGTCCCACTCAGGTGCTGAGTATGTTCACAGACACACTGCTCTGGTCTCTGTTCTACTTCCATATATTCAAACAAAATTGTCACAATCACTTTTACCTAAGCGACCGCTAATTTCTATTTTTACAATTGATTGCTCTTTTCTGTCAAGATGGAATCTAATATGGAATTGCTTATTTTCAATGTAACACTTCTTGAACTAAGAAATTGTTTTCTGTCATTTAGAAATTTCAAGGGTGTTCTTTGGCATTAGCCCCCCGATGCCTCCCATGAGTGTTGTTGCATTTGAAATTCCTGATGATCAGATGGGGTTTTGCCTCTGTTATGAAGAGGTGCTCAGCTAGCTACTCATCCTGCCTGCTATCTAATGTGATTTCAGTAGTGTGTAGCAGTCACACCAGCTCACACTCTGTTTTGAGCTTTATCTGCTAGAATGTTAATCCACGAGCATTTGAAATCATATGCCTCTGAGACACAATCAGCTAGAAACAGATAATGTCAGTTTGAAACCGTGCCATACCCATTCCCCATTTGCCCACTCAGATCTTTCCTAAATAGCCTAGAACTTTTTTTTTTGTAAATTATGACTTTTTTTAAGCATTTGTCTTATTTAAAACATATATATGAGCAGTATTTTGGGGTTGAATTTCTGCAAATAACTGAGCAGCCGCAATTATTCTTAAATGGAATGAATGCTTTTGATACTGGAACAGAAGCAGGTAGATTGGTTTTTTGTTGTTTTCTTCTTCTGTTTTACCAGTGTCTCATGTTGCCAGATACCTTGATATAGTATTAAATAGGTGGTTACTGGCTTCCTTTTTTTTTTTTCCTCCTTTTGTTCCTTGCTCAGACCTTCCTTACCTCTCTAACAAGTATTAATACCTTTGCAGGCTGCTTTCTTCCTCTTTCACTTTGATTTACACAACAGCCTCCCATCAGTGAAGAGGGACCACTAGGCTACAGCTCTCTGAACATTTTTCTCTTAGCTTGGTATATATTAATTGTGAAATCTTTTTCTTTCTGCTTTTAATCCTTTGTGAGACAGGAAAGATCCCTAAGAGCTCCACACACAGGAGCCTTCCAAATTTCCTGACATATATCCTGTAAAGTACTGTCATTAGGATTAAGACAAAGCATTTGCAGCAGATCCTAGCTACCTGTTTCAGAAGCCTGTCTTAGTCATGTCTGTTTTTTTTTTCTTCTGGAGTTAGACTCATTAACATACCCTTGTTCTCTCAATGCACACAGAATATTTTGTGTTTTCTTAGCATAAATTTTCCAGAAAAAAAAATGTCTCCTATTGATATCTTTTACATACCAGGTAGTTCAGTTAAAAAAATCATTATAATCTGAATAAAAGCTTAAGGCCTAATGGCTCATTTAATTCTTTTCCCCCTACATATTTATACGTGCCAAGTAAATATTTTTTCTTGCTTAAAATCTGAGTCTAACATGGTTATTCTGCTTCCGTCAGTAGTCTCTGCAGCTGTGGATGGTCTTGGGCAAGCACCTTATGGTCTTAGTGTTAGTTTGAAGCTCTGGGCAGCAGTGGCTCTGTTGAATCAGGACAGTGGTGCCTCTGGGGGCCTCCTGCAGTATGGCTTCCTGACCAGGCAGGTATGGAGAATATTGAGCATTGAGAAACCTGCTCTTGCATTTCATCAAAAAGTGCTCCAGGATGAGGGTGTTTCATCACCAGAAAGCTGGTGACAAATCTTCCCATGTACCTTCCGTGGAGAGCTGGTATGCTGATAGCAACAGTGGCAAATGAATTTCAAGCCAGTATTTGGATGATCTGAGGAGAGTTCATAAGTCCTGTGTTGTGATTTGTCCAGCTGTAGAGTTACTGGGATGATTTGTAATGAATTTCAGATTTTCTTTCCCATGGAAGAGTAGCCTAAAGGATGAGAGAACTTAGGGAAGAAGGGGAATAAGTTAGGTTTTTTTCCCCTTCTTTTTATTTGTTTATTTATCTAGGGAGCTTGTTGGTCTTTCTTTAACTTGGTTTTAATCACTCATCTTTTTATGGAAATACTTATGAAGAAGGATTTATTTGGGCTTGCTTACCTGGTCCATGTGTCTTCCAACTTTCTCCTTTTCACATAGGGAATCTCAGCTTTCATAAAAACGATACTAAGATAATTTTTGGATCAGGATTCTGGATCAGAAGGAAACTTTGAATATGCCACCAAGGTAATTTGATGCAGAAGTGCCTGCCTGAGTCTACAGGCTGGCTGGGATGGCAGATGGTAGAGCTGTGACCCTGCTGTACCCGTGATGCAAACACCAGCATTGCTGCTGGTTTGCTCTTCTCAGAGCATTGGAGAACAGGCTTATGGATCATGTGCTTCACTGGAGACTTTGGTGCACAGGCTTTGCTGCAGTAAGTGACTTTTAGAAACGTTACTTTTCACCCTCTTGACTTGACCTGTCATGCTGCAAAGTGGGAGCAGATGGGAGGCCCAAGAGATGGTGCAGTTGCAACAACCCTCTGGCATCAGAGCTTCCTGAATCGGGACTCCTGCTCCAGAGCAGTAGAATTTGGGTGGGTTTTCCTGGCTGGAAAGCTGGGTGGTGGCTCCTGTGTCCCAGTAACAATAAGCCTTTCCTCCAGATTTTTATGCAGGACTGCAGCAATGGTCATGTATCTCCTTAGAGAGCCTGTTGGCATCCCCTGTGTTTGCACCTGCATCTGGGACCAGCCTGGCCCAGGGTGCATTTGCAGCTTGCTGGAGGTGAGGGAGCCTGGGGAGCGTGGAGCACGCCTGGAATGCCCGTGCCTGCTGTGATGGGAGCCCCACATAGCCAGGGCTTGACTGGTGGGTGGGGGAGGCAGGCTGCATGGCTGCCTGCTTTGCTCTGAGCCTGCTGCATTGTCTTTAAGTAATCTTAAGTAAAGGGAGTAGAAGTGATATATGAAGGAGCTTCATTAGCATCACTTCTGTATCTTTGGCTGAGATAAAAATATTTCTTCAAAACTCATTTCCAAGGAGACCAAAATGACTCAATGAAAATATGATTATTTTTTTTTAAGTCTTTTTTTTTTTTTTTCCCATTTGATTAGAGGCCAATTTTAACTTAGCATTTGAAGCCCAGTGAATAGAGTTGATTCTTCATTTCGAGGTAGGAAGGAAAGGGGGCGAGAAACTCGTTTTCCTAGTTTGGAACTGTGGTTTTAACTGATTAATGAGATGAGAGGTGACACTTGTCCTGTGGCATCGGGCATGGGGGATGGGACGAGGAGCTGCTTGTGCGGGGAGAGGCTTGCTGGAGCTTGTCTGAGTAGCTGGGGTGAGTGTCTCTTGCTCAGCGCACCTCTGCCGGGGCTGCCACCCCACCAGCAGCAGAGCTTTGCAGACCTGAAATTGGAGCAGGCTGGGAGAGCGAGGCTTCCAGAGTTTGCCCCAGTCACACTTGGGGGAAAGCTGCCTCCAGGCAAGTGGGAACCCGATACACTCGGAGGAACCAGAGCCAGCTGCTGCTTTCCCTCTAGCAATATGCAAGTCTGTAAAATACTCCTGCAGAGCCACCTGTGAAAGCAGATTAACCCCTTTATCAGGGAGTCGCTTCTCCTCCCCAGCTCACACTGACACAGCCTGTGGTTGTTCCCCATGCAGGAGCCCCAGGGTGGCTGGCATAGCACAGATTTTTCCCCTTAGCTTCCGGAGCCCTGTAGTTCTGCTCCTCGGTGCCTGTCAGCGGTTAATGATTAAATACAGCTCCTGAATTGGGACTGAATTTTGGGTGTTGACTAATGGGGCAGGTGAAGACGTGCAGAACCTGCTGATGGCACTGTGCACGGCTCCTGGGTCCGCTGGTGGTTCCTGGAGAAGCAGTTGGTGGGTGGTAGAGGAATGGGGTCCTGGCCCCGAGTGACTCTGGAGGACAACTCTACCTCACTCACCTCTACAGATCCCTTCTCAAGCCAGCATGCTCTGCGCCGGGAGCTGCGCTGCATTTATTACTAACCCCACCCATCCCTGCCTCTTGCAAGAATCTTGTGAGGCCGAGATTGTCATTCTGCTTCTAAAAACACAGAGAGAAATTCCCTGGAGGCGAATGCAGAGTGTGTGCTGTGCACGCCAGTACAGACACACGGGGCTGGGAACTCCCAGGGAGAGATTAAGTGCGAGAGAAGAGCACAGAGCAGCCAGAGCTGGAAGAGGGGGGGGTGGAGGAGGCGAGACGCTTTCTAAGCCTCAAACTGAGCCTTTTGGATTTGTTTGGTTTGGTTTTTTGTTTTTTTGGTTTTTTTTTCTTTCCTAAAAAAAATCCTAACAAACCAACAAAAAAACTAAACAAAAAAACCCCACCTCAACCAAGCTCGGTCTGGACAGTCTTACTGCAGTGCCTTTGCCTTGCCGGGACATTTCACTGCTGGGTTGAAGGACCCAGGCTAACATGATGTACCTCTGGGTGAGTAGAGGAGCTTGTGTGAGGGCTTGCACACTTTGCACATATAAGGAATGGAAAGCTGAAGGACTCTGCACTAACGTGAGCGGCCTTTGCCATTGGGTTTAGCTCTTTGCAGCTTCTACACACAGTGGGCTGTAGTTTTCCCTTGTTAAAAAAAAAAGGAAATTATTTAGAGTGAGTACTTTTAACTGTGTATCGAGCAGGCTTTTCCTGTGGTTTTAAGTTCTCTGGAGAGAACAGTTTTGGGCAGGTGCCTCAGAGAGAGAATTTTTGGTATAGTGCTGCTCACTGTCTGCCACCTGTGAGACCTGTATATATCTATAGATATATATTTTTCATGCATAATATTGTTCCCATGTGCCTCTGCTTTATGGTATTTTGGTGTTGCTGAGAGACAGCCCAGGTAGTGGAGGAGTGCTCCTGAGAGGGATCTGTAGTCACTGAAGGTTAAGAGAGGAGAAGAGAGCAAATAGATAGTTTTGCAGTTTGGGGCTTTAGGGGTGGGGGGAGAGGCTTTTTTGACAAAAATTGGATGCAGAGTTGTTTTTCCAGCAGTGGCACAGTTACTTGAGTTTCTGGTGGAGTATGGAAAATAATGTCAGGAAAAATGTGTAAAATATTATATAGATCCAGCAAACAAAGTAAAAACATACATAAAAGAATATATATTTTCAGTCTTTAAACAAGGACTGGAATTTCCTCTGGAGCAGTCATCTGGGTGTAGTTCTGGCTGCTGCTGGGCACCCTTGAGAATCAGCAGTTTGCTTTTGGGTTCCTTCCCTAGATATGGAGGTAAAGAGTCATAATTCCCCAAGTTTTGTTTTTGTTGTTGCTTGATTGTTTGTTGGCTTATTATTGTTTGGTTTGGGGTTTTTTTTAATCTGTTTGTAACTGAAGGTGGGGCACACACTGCCTCTGCTTTTAGAGTCCGGCTGCCCATCACTCCCAGGAACAAACACTGGTTTATTTTAGCAACAAAGCAAGCCTTGGAAGCAGGCAGAAGGCTTTGACTTCCCTCCTTCGCGAACACACACACACACACACACACACACGCTCTGTCTGTTGCAGGGTGGCTGGGGTACGCACACTTGCCCGGTCTCACCCCACAGGCCCCGCTGCAGCGCGACACCTTCCCGCTCAACCCGAGCCCTTCCTCGGCGCTGGTTTTTAGTGGGACGGGCCCAGTGGCTCAGTGAAGATCTGTGCTCGGTTTGGCGGGTGGGGCAGTTCAGCCATGCTGCCGCTGATTTGAGATAAGCAGCAAACAATGGAGATGTTCCTTACCCAGCCGAAAGGCGGAGGATGCTGGAGCGGGGAGCCAGGGAGAGTTGCCCGGGTGCCTCCTCCCTGTGACAAGGGGTGCTGAGCCCTCGCAGCACAGAGGGGAGGTGTCGGCCTGCGCACAGACCGGCTGAGGCCCCCGGCGTGAAGCGCTCTTCTGGGTTCTTCAGAGGGGGCTGTTCTGGGGCACTTGCTGCTGGATGGCACCAGTACCTCTCTCTCTGTCGGCTGCTGCTGCTTCTGCCTGTACCCTCAGCTTTGGGCTGCACCGTTACTGCACTTGTGCTGCTGGGAAACTTCAGAGGAGTGGGGAAAATAAGCGTTCAACGCTTGAATAACTGAGGGGGTTTGAAGGGCATGGTGCCATGATAATTAAAAATAAACAGCAAGTTTCTGTTAGGTGGATATGATCTTTCCCTTCTCAATACAGGTTGCCCTTCTGCTTTGGGGGAATCTTCTCCTCCCCAGTCCTTTCAGGAACCTTTTCCCCTGTGCCTGTTGTGTTTCTGCTTTAAGCTCTGTTTATCCCGATGGACTAAATAACCTTTAGCGGTGACAACAAGGGGCCTCGAGTGACAGATCTGGCTTGGTGTGGGGTTTGCTGTGCCTCAACCGTGGTGGCTTTTCACTTCCCTGCTCACAGGTTCCTCCTCATTCCCCCCCTTATTCCCAGTGCTGTGCTTTTTTTCTGTTCTGTGCCTCTTGTCCTTGGAACGCGAAAGCTTCAGTAGATGCATGGAGATTTGTACTGAGTCATTCCTTAATTCAGTGCATGAAGCTACATTAATGCAATGGTAAATCAGAGGTTTTAAATATGCAAGTCCTGAAATCCAGAATTAAGGTTCCCACAGCAACCATAATGTTTCTCCTTGCCCCCCCTCAGGGGTGCACATTACAGAATTACCTTCCTTGAAGAGATTGTGCAATATTGAACGCTGTCACATTTGACAAGTAGTAAAATTAAAAGGAGAATGCATTTTCCTCTGCAGCTGTGGTATGCTGTGGATACTGAACCCTGAAGTATAGGCTACCTGCAACATCACAGTCTGTGTTTATGAAGCTGTCTCTGAAATGAAGTGGTGGTGGAGCCTTGGTTCTGTCTGGCATTCCTGATTGCTGAACTGTATTCCCTCAGGTGAAACTTGTTGCAGGATACTCTTAAATGAGGGTCTTGTAGACTGCAGGGAATTGTGGGCTGTGCAGAGCTGGAGAGTGGCAAACTTAAAATATCTGTTGTGGTGTCCTAATACTTGGCCTTGTGAGGGAAGTGAAGGCAGCAGACTAGCTGTGCCATTAAATAGCAAGAGAGACTACTTTACCATAACACTTTTGTTGTGTAGGATGCAGTTGTATCAAGTCTTTCTGAAGCAGAGGTGATGTGATGATGCACTCAGAGTGCGTGTGTCTGATAGTCCATGTTGAAACTCAGGATGAATACGTTGCCTTGCATATAGGAGGTGTATATAGGAGTTTGGCTTTTGGAGACAAGATTGGTCTTTTTTTTGTAGGAGACCATTTAAATGTGCCTTTGTCTATTCTTTCACTCATCCCCGTTTGCCTGCAGCTATCAGGGCTCCCAGATTGCTTAAGAGGCCTCCTAGGCATCAGTTCTCTGGATGGGACACAGGGTAATTTGGGCTATGAAGGTGAGAGGGTCTGTGCTCAGAGGGAGGTGGCACTGACAACAGGGGTGCAGGCGTTCCGCTGGTGACAGCCAGGAGCAGAGTGGTTTGAGTGTGGGAAAAGCATTCAGCCCTTTTCTGAATAAGAAAGCCCTATTTTTTTCACTTATGAGCAGATGAAGCTTTGTGTACTGTGAGTCATAAGATATAATCTAGAGTCATTTCATTCCAAGTATTTTCTGAAGAGCATGATGTGTTCTGAGAGTTGCATGTATGAATGTTGCCTTGTTGGAGGTCTGTTGTTACAAGAAAGGTTGAAAGGAAGGGGCAGCAGCCCTAGCAAGCAATTTATCAACCATCCTTCTCCTGTGCTCAAAGACAGCTGAAACTATCAAAGGCAGGAGGGACCAAAGTAGGGGAGGTCCATGCTGTTGCTAGGCTTCTGGTAGGAAAGCACTGGATTCATCGCTCTGATCTCAGATTATAGTGGGTATAGATAATTTCCTCATTTCTCGCAGCCATGTACAGAGCACATGCTGAGTGTTTGTGAGAGGCCTGGCTGCCTATTGCAACTAGAAATGATTTATTTCTCTAGAGCCCTGTGAAAGTGAAGATCTTACCTAGACCTACTAATTATCTACCATACAAGCAAGAATAGTGCTAGTAAGCTTGCCAAGCTCATTTTGAAATATTTTTTGTTGGTTTTCTTCCTGACCAGCATTTCACTTGCCTTTTTGTCACTTAAAAGCCTCTCTTTGCATTCACTGGAATAATTTTTCCCTTTAGGCTCCGAGCTCAGCAAATTTACCACCAAAGGATTGGAAACCCAAGTCTGCTGCCAAACTCGGGTCATAGAAATGTGCCCTTCCTCTTGCCATTCTATTATTTGTTTGGTTTGGTTTTTTTCCATGAGGGGTAGCTACTGCCAGTGAAAAGTATGGTCCTAACTGTGTGGTTTTCAAAGCCTATGTTTGATAGCAGCAAAGCAAGTGACTGTCCAGGGAAAATGTCCTCTGTGCTCTGTTCTTGTGCCAAGCCTGGGGCAGCTATTGCTAGGGAAGTCTGACTGTGCCTGTAGGTCTTTGGTTGGAACCTGTTAGGTAGGAATGGCAAGTTAACGTGTCAGCCATCAGCTGAAGCTCTCATGGGCTGGAGAGAATGCAGCTGCTGTGTGTGAAAGGTGCAGACACAGTGTGGTCAAGGCTAAGAGAGGTCAAGATGCTGTAGCCTCTGGGAGACTCTGGCTGTGGGAGTGCAGGAAGGTTTTCCTCAATGCATGTTAGAGGTCAGGTCTTGGTGGATTTCTGTGGAGATGGTGAAAGGTACTTCGTGTTAATATGGACACTGATTTGGGATTCTTGCTCTGAAGCAGGAAAGCCCTGGAATGTCATAAAATGGAGCTTGTGCAAAAATCCCTGAGCTCATAGTCTGTAAGATGATTCCTGAGCCTACGAGTCCCTGTGGTGCCATACTGTGGCATGCATATGTAGCAGCTTGAATCCAGAACTAATATAGTTATGTTTGTCCAGCACTGCAACTGAGATAATGAGTTCTGCTGCTTGATAAGGTTTATTAGCTTTGGGGCAGCACCTCATGAACATGGTTACACTGCTTCCACATCCGAGCTGCTCTGTGTGTAGCTGGTTTGCAGATGTCTGCACTGCATCCCCTTGGGAGTTACAGTGACAAAGCAACTTGCATCTCTTTTCATCTAGGGTTTTATACAGGCTTTGCAGACCTTGGAGACAGAAGAGTTTATGAAAGAGACTGTATTATGTGACCGCCTGTTTTATTAGAGCACTGGAGTTGATAACCCAGGTGATCCATTCCAGGTAGGTGTTCCTGCAAGCCTGTGCTCCTGAAAGATGCCATGGTCACTACTGAGACAAGAAAGCCCAGTGCAGTGCAAAAAGAGAAGGCATTTCAAGTTAAGGCACTGGCTTTAGAGAAGGGAGATTTGGGATCTGGATTATCTGTTCTGTGTACTACATCTGAGTAATGTAAAACCAGGTAAAAAAAACAGGTAAAATAAGTGCCCATCGAGTTTGAACAAAGAGTCAGAGGGATGTAGGCTGGCTGAGGTGATGTGAGTTCCTCCAGCAGCTCTTCTGCCCGGATGCTCTAGTCCCACCTGTCCAAACAGCAATGAGCACAGGGGACTTTGCTGTAAGCCTGTCCAAGTCTTGGGAGACTGGCAGGCACTGGGGCCTATGAAGTTAGTTTTTCACAAAGCAGCCTGTTTATCTTGGAAGGAAGAGACTAAACTGTAAGAGAATAAACCTCAGCCTTCCTGGTTTCTAGCCGAAAGCTTGAGGAAGAGTGCAGATAATAGTGATTTGAGACTGAACATCTGTGTTTCCTGCATTTCCCATGGTGCCTCTAAGCAGCAGTGCCAGAACTTTGCCCTTATCCCAACCCCCAAGGTTATGGTGATGATACAGGAAAAGTCTTTGAGTGGAGCTGAGTTTGGGTGGTTTTTTTGCCATAGCTCTGAGCAGTTTGCAGGGTATCAACTGTGTATGTGTGCACACTTAGCCAAAAGTGTGATTGGATGGCTTGTGTAATTAGCTGGAAGAGAACCCTTTGTCCTTCAGCGAGGGCTACTGGGTACAGCAGGAGTCTGAGTCAGGTTGTGGGGTCAGGCAAAAATGTTTTCTGAAGGGAGCTGTCATTTTGGAGGAGAATGTGCCCTGTGCATCCAGTACCACAGCTCGGGCAGTGCTGAGTGCTGAGGATACAGTGACACATTCTGCAGCCGTGTGGGCAGAGGCAGGCTGTGCTGCTGGACCAGTGCAGAGAGTTCCATGCTGCAAGGGAACACAGGCCTGCAGAAAATGAAGAAATCAAAGCAGGATGTGATTTGTGCCCTCTGGTGCTAAATTCTTTTGCTGAAAGTGTTAAAAATTCCTCAAAGCTGTGAAGAAGCTTCAACAAGTAATTAAGTTTCCCTCGTTCGTCCCTTAAATTTAGGTTTCATTGTTCTCAGCGTCCTATGTCTCATGACTAATATTCTTCCTGCACAATGCTCTGGCTGATTTTTTACCAGATGGTTCTTGGGTCTGTAGCTGAATCCAGGGCAAAGGCAGTTAGTTTGTCTTCTGCCTCAAATGAAACATGCTGTCCCCCACACAATGCTTTAATTGAGTCTTGGACGTTAAGACAACGATGAAGTGAAAATATTTTACCAGATGACTTTTTTTTTTAAGATATTCTTAGGGATTATTATTCATCTGCTTTAAGCAAGGCATAGGATGATCCTGGCATGCTCCTCTGTACTTTTTAAGATAGTTTATAAATCACCTAGTGTTGAGACAAAGTTTAAATGCAGAAAAATGCTGAAATTCAAGTGCGTATACGTGGCTAGAAAACAGAACACGTGCAGTGGGATCTGCCTCTTGCTATTTGAAAACTTCTTTCTGTTGGACCTGCTCTTTCAGCCCATCCTCAATCACTACGGTGATGTCTGCTTGCATCTGTGTTGTATCAAGGGAGG
Organism: Ceyx cyanopectus; assembly: GCA_013401355.1. Taxonomy (NCBI): domain Eukaryota; kingdom Metazoa; phylum Chordata; class Aves; order Coraciiformes; family Alcedinidae; genus Ceyx; species Ceyx cyanopectus. The sequence continues at coordinate 13,793 of VYZU01026572.1, read as the reverse complement.
TTCTGCTCTGTCCTGGTGAGACCTCACCTGGAATATTGGACCCAGTTCTGAGCCCCCCAGCTCCAGAGGGACAAGGACCTACTCGAGAGAGTCCAACGGAGGCTACAAGGATGATCAAGGGCATGAACACATGTCTTATGAGGAAAGGCTGAGAGACTAGGGGCTCTTCAGTCTGGAGAAGACTGAGAGGGGATTTAATAAATGTTTATAAATATCTGAGGGCTGAGTGTCAGGAGGAGGGGGCAGCCTCTTCTCACTCGTGCCCTATGACAGGACAGGGCAATGGATGGAAGCTGGAGCACAGGAAGTCCAATCCCAACATGAGGAGGACCTTCTTTACTGTAAGGGTCACAGAGCACTGGAACAGGCTCTCCAGAGAGGTTGTGGAGTCTCCTTCTCTGGAGATTTTCCAGACCCACCTGGATGCATTCCTGTGTGACCTGTGCTAGATTAGATGATAGTCTATGGTCCTGCTCTGGCAGGGGGGGTTGGACTAAAAGATCTCCATGGTCCCTTCCAACCCCTGTCATCCTGTGATCCTGTACCTTTTAAAGGAGGTGGAACCCTTCTGATGAAGACAAAATACCTCTCGGGGAGATGACAAAGCTTATTTGGCAGCTTAAGTGGAGTACGTAGCTCCATCAGGACCTGCTCAGCAACACTGCAGAGCAGCAGCTTTGCTTGCAGGTCTCTTGGGTGCAACAGTAGTTTAAGGTATTTTGCCCTGGACCCCAATTTATTACACTGAAATTTTTGCTGCTGCTTGAGTGAGTGAGGAGGACCAGTGAATGCTGATTACTTTCCTTGGTCCGTCCAGCTTCCAGGGAGGAGCAGGCTGTGCACAGGTGAGGCTACGGATTGTGGCATCTTTTAAGAAATGGGCACTATCTGCAATTTAAAATGTTAGCATTGGAGAAATTTTGCTTCTGCAGCAAAAAGCATTGCTGGAGGGTGTATAGTGTGGTATAACTGCAGTTTTTAATCACTCAAGTGCTATAGAAATACGAGATGCTTTAATGCCTTTTCCTTGCATGGAGAGCATTGCTCTCCAGTGCAGCTGTTTAGCTGTTGTGAACAGGTGTGCAGTAAACACCCCTTCCCTCTTCAGCAGAGTGCTGATGGATGGATGCCCTCACTTTTAAGCATGCACGTTGTCCTCTCCTGCAAGAACAAAAACTTTTAAAATAGTATATATATCTAGAAAGAATCCAGTGCCTTGTGTTTCTCTCTTTCCCTCCCCTCCTGCTACCAACTCAAATTACCAACAAGCAAACTTGGGGGCAGGGGAATAGAGGTGCAGCTGGCCTGCATGTGTTGCACCAGCTGTAATGCAAATGATACATGCTGAAAGAGGCTTTTCTCACTTTTGTATTTCTTGGATATTGTTGTGCCATGGGGACGTGGGACAATTTGTCTTAAATGTGTTTGCTGATAGGTTCTGCAGAGTCTATTGCATCCTTTGTTCCTCGCCACCAAAAGACAGTATCAAAATCCAATTGCCCCTTGGCAGCAAGGGCTGAATCCAGCTGGGACTGTCGTCCTGGCTTTCCCATCCATCAGTCCTGGGGTTATCCCATCACACTTGATACCAGTGAATTTAGAGCTGGAAAGTGGACTTTGGTAAACCCTCAGCTTTCTTGGCCATTTGGGTGATTTGTTACAACCACATCCTTTTTGTCCTCTGTTTCTGAAAGCAGCAGTACCTGCTGCTCAGCTGCTGTGAGAGGGCTTGGAGGGGAAGGTGCTTGACCAGCCTGCACACACCACTTGCTTGTAGGTACCAGTCAACTTTTCCCCTGCTTATCCAAACTAGTAAAAGCAGAGGCATTGGGGATTCGGTTGTGTAAAAACAAAAGCTGATGTTGATTTAATCCCATTACATTGCGTTGATCTCTCAACCACTGGACTCTTAGTAGGATTCCAGATTTAATCCTGTAAGGATCAATCTGGCCTGTTGCTTTTCTGTCCTGATCCTAAATCCCCCTTTAATCTTGTTAATTATACCATGCCTTTTTTGGTTTCATTTTTTTTCCCTTGTGGGCCAGCAAAACCACATGAAATCTTCGTGTTGCAGTCTCTGACCTGGTGTTTTTACCCTTTGATGTGCCCCCAAAGGCTGGTTTTGCCATTACAGCAGTGCCACATCAGCTGCTGGTGACTGGATGGTTGCTGCTTCTGACTCCCGTGGAGTCAGTCAGTCACACTGTTGTGTCAAAACCCTCCTGGTTCTGGTCAGGATTTATTTTGTTGCTGTTTGTGCTTCTTTTGGTTTTGTGTTTTTTGGTTGTTTGGGTTTGTTTTTTTTGTCTATTTGTCTTTTTTTTTTTTCTTAAATCAGTTGATGTTGCGCTGCCTGAAGAGGGTGAGGAATTGTGGAACATGAGAGCCACTTGAGAAAGAAGTTAGAAAGAAAAAGTATTTTGATAGCAGAATCCCACTGCCTGGCATTGAGGGCTTTGGTGAAGATAATGTTAAGGGATGTGGAGCACTCCTAGGGTGACGAGGCAAAGACTCTGGAAAGGAGTGGAGGGCTCCCAGAGAAGGCTTGGACAACCCCAAGGTCATAGAGAAATTCAGATGCTTAAATCAGTCTTGTTATGTTGATGTGTGTTTGGTGGCTTAAGGAGAGGAGTAATGGGCATTCGGTCCTGAGGCTCTTTATCTTCACATTGCACTGTCTGCAGGCCTCCAGACCCGCTGCTGCCTTCTCTCTGTAATGCACAAGGCCAATTTCTCACTGTGACAATCTGCTCCTGGCAGTTGCAATAATAGAAACTAGCTGTGCTTAATGTATTCATCTCTGGTATTTCCTATACTGTAAAGAAGCAAAGCAACCCAAAATTGCATCTACATTTGCTGTAACTCGATCAAGAGCTGACAGATCATTTCTGGAACATGTCTGTGCTGGGTTCCTGACCTGTCTGCCAAATTTTATGCCTTTATCTGCAGTGCTCTCCTTCCCTCTTCCCTGACCGCGCTGCTCTGCCTCACTCAGCAGAGGCTTCTGCTTTTCCAGCCTTTCAGAATCCCAGCTTTGTACCATCTTGCCAGAGCGCGGCGGGTTTGACTTCCCTCCTTGCCAAGATGCAGGCTGTAGGTTTGGGTCTGCCATAGAAGCAGCCAAGCTGATTCCCTTTTCCCCAGAGAGAGGGGAAACTGGTTTGGATCACAGAGGATGACGAGCTCTCCTGATGCATTTATTCCCATTAAAGCAGCCCCCGGTGCTTAGTTTTTGAAAAACACTTGAAGCCATGACAGGAGGTGGCAGTTGCTTTTAATCAGTGGGCAGTTTCCCAGCAGTTGTGGGGTTAAGGAAGTTGCAGAGGGGTGACACGGTGGCTGTGTTCCCTATTTTTGTGTGTTGCCAGTAGCAAGAAGGGGGAAACTTTGATTTCTAATCCGCTTTGGAGGAGGCTCCGTATCAGGGCTGCACAGAAACATCCAGTCAAGCAGCTCCTTTATCATAAAGGGGATTTTAATTAAAACTGTTCTCGCATCATGAGCGGAATGAGCGTCAGTGCCAGCCAGCCCTGTACTGGGCATTTATCTCCTTCAAACCACATTACCAGTAATTGCTGCATTAAATCAAAGTCGAGGGAGATTAGAGGTCTGAATTGGGCAGGCGGTTGGTGCCAGCGCAGGGAGCTCCGTGCTGCTGAGCTGCTGATATGGGAACCCCCTCTGCCCCCCAGCTGGGGGTGAGGAGTCAGAGGGCTGCTGGATCCCAAGAAGCCCTTCTCATTACAGGGCGGGAGTTTTTGTCATAACCTAGGAGGAGTGGCAGGCTGTTTGCTTGGAGCATTTTAAGCTGCTGGTGTCTCTGTTCACTTCCTTTCAAAACAAACCAACTCAATAACAAAACAAACCCCGTGGCATTGCCATCCCACCCCTCTCCTGTTCAGATCCACCCTTTTGTTCATCTTCTACTGCTTGTTCCATCCCTGAAACTCCAGCATAAACCACCTCTTCTCTTGCACTCTACCCTCCCTGACACAGCTCCCTTAAGGAGCTGCTGACTTGGTCCCTCTGCCCTGACATGAGAGAGCTTCTCACCTTCTTCACCTCTCTCCTCACTGAGGAATTGTATCTTCCTTGACCTGTGGTTCCACTGCCAACTATGGCTCATTAGTTCATTTAATTATTTTTCTAGGTTTTTAAGCATTCTGTTGTCTCTAGCTCTAGAGCAGCTGTTTCCCTTCTTCTTATCCCTGTTCTTTGACCTCGGTGGCTCCAAAAAACATCTGATCCATCCTAGCGTTGCTTTTGCTTCGACTCCCCAGACCTGTGGCAGGGCAAGGGTGAGGAACGGCTGTGCCCACGTGAGGTTTTAGGCACGTGGACTTGCTGAGGTAATTAGATCTATGTGGGCAATCAGTGAACTATCAAAATGTGACAGCTGGATTTCTAGGGGCTGTTACTAGATCTGTCCCGTAATTGTAAAGAAGGTAAGTCAGGAACAGAATGTACAGAAAGCATGGACTGGGCAGAAAATGGTGTCATTTTCTTTGTTTTCATCTTGATGGGTATGTATTTTCCTGTTCCTACTGCAGACAATCTGGGGCAGTTGGGTGGCAATGACAGTTTTTCTTCATTTTGCCAAGAGATGCCTTTGGCAACGTGCCATTTTGAAGTCTCTCTCCTGCAGGGTTTGCACATCTACCACGTTCCTCTGATGGAGAAAAGGGTCTCTGCCCAGGACCCACTAACATCTGTGAAAGAGGGTGCTGCAGCTTGACCTGCCTGCTGGAGCAATTCAGTTGCAGGCTGTTGAGCTGTATTAGATTTTCAAGGTTCACACAAGTTTCTCAGGAGCTCTGTAATTCAGAGCAGTTGCAGGAGGTGTGCCTGCTGTGCCCCTTCACAGAGCCTGAAGTTGCAGCTTTTGCTTCATTACTATGTGAGCTGGAGATGTGGCTTAAATACTGCCCTACTTTAACTCTGGCCTACGCAAGGATCTCTAGCCTGAGATAAGTGGTTCTTTTAAATTCATGCTAAGAGCTCTGTAAAGCCAGAGAGGCTGAAGTATGAGTGCTGCTGATACCCAAGCTGATAATGCAGAGACGGGGGGGTTGCAGTTCATTTTTGTATTGGTAGCCCCGTTACCATGAAGCCAGAGTAGCCCTGCTGCAGAGTAACTGGAGAGATGCACAGAGAACACGAGCCAAGTCTTTGGGGGAGATTTCCTGATAGCGACAGAAAACAGAGATAAAGGTTTTGATGGGAGCCAGCAAACCCATCTTTATGGCTTCCTGGTTTTGGGACAGAGGCTGCAGATGGGAGTGAATTAACATGTGTGAATTTTTGTTTCTTCTGCAGTCACAGAAAGATGCTGAAAAGAGCAGGTATCTTGAGCGGGCAGATGGTGCAACCGGAGAAAGCCCTTCGTGGTGTTTGTCCAGGGATTTCATCTGCTCTGGCTTGTTTTGAACTTGCTGGGAGTTGCAGCTAGCCTGCAGGAAAGGGCTTTTGGACTGGGATGTGTCAGGCTTAATTCTGTCCTCTTGGCTCTTGGGGAGAAGTGTGAGTAGCATTTAGCTTACGTGCCCTTAGCAGACCTCAGTGCCCGTGTCTTGGGACTCTGTGTGAGAATAAAAAGACTTTTAGAATTTTGATTGCTTTTGCTCTCTCAGAAATAGATAGATGCATTTAAAAAAAAACCTACCCAAAATAAAATCTAGGTGTTTGCTGCCTTTTACTATTTTTGTCTTAGTCTACTTTTTTTTTTTGCCTAAGAGCTGGCATCGCCTCAACATGCTTCTCCTGTTCTTCATCACAGCCTTCTACTTTTCCACTAAAACCACAGGAGGAGGGACACAGCAGTAACTTGCACTTCTGCCCCAACGAGAGTAGTCCCTGGGGTCACACCCTACATTAAAGCTTGACTTGCTGCTGTCACCATTCATTTAGCATGTCTGCCTTTCCCCTTTCAGGGTAACCGGCGTCGTTGCTGACAGACCTCGGCTTTGCGTGCTATTTCTGGATCCTTTCTGTGCACTCAGCAAATGCAGCGCTTCTGGTGTTTTGCTCCTCAGTCTCTTTGGAGCTGCCTGAGCCTGGGATTGTTGTTTTTCAGTTGGTAATGGGGGAAAAAGCAGGATTCATCACCTGAAGCTTAGTAGACGAACAAGATGTTCCAAGTGAGGCCTACAGAAATTAACGGACAGATGTAATTCTTCTGTCTGTGCAGCTTCACACTGAAGGTGTCATATGCTGTGTATTGCCACTCTGGAACCGTGTGTGAATTAGTTTCTGAGATTTATTTGGTGAGCTGCTGTTGCAGCAGCTAAAGGTCCTCCTTGCATCATGTTCTCCAATTCCTCAGTTCCTGCCAGTAATGTGATCTCAGACCCAGCTATCTTACGTAGGCTGTACTCCCTGTTTATTTCTTTTTTACTTCCATTCAGTTAAGAGTTTAGCTTAATATTTTTGACATGTTCTGTCTCTTGCTTGCACAGTTGCAGTGTGTGGGCAGCTGCTCTGCTATTTTGGGTGAACTAAGTTGGACAGGGAATGACTTTGCTTCAGTGTCAGAAGAGCAAAATGCTGCCTGAGAAAACCTTTCCCCCAAATTCTGCTGTAATTTTTGTAGCTGGGAAGCCACACCACTCTAAGGCAGGGGTAGATTGAAGTTGATACTAGTGTAATTTATTGTATGGACTCTCTTTAACTTGGAACAAGCTCCTTTTTCTATTTTAGTCAGTCACATGGAAGCAGTGTGATAAGCTGCGAGGTGAGATGGGGGGGGGGGAATCCATACCAACATCATCTCAGGAAGGGAGCAAGCCCTCAGCTAGATGAGTAGGGCACGGCCACCTTCTGAAATGCTCTGCCATGGTGGAGCATGTGCTTCCCTCACCCCAGGTGAGGTAAAATGTATTAGCTCAAGCCCTTGGTGAAAGTGTTTTATCCCATGAGCATTTGCTGGGATGGACTGGGAATGTTTGTGGTGTCATTGATGGTGCTGTGGCTGCCATGGCCCAGCTTGCTGGAGGGGCTGGGATAATGGTGTCACTGTACTGATGCTATAGGGGAAATGGCCATTTTGGTCCAGCCCTAGTTTGTGATTCATTCAATTAAAAATACTTGATGAGAGCATCTTGGATTCTACCATCTGGTGACTTTTAAATAATATTTATTCTTAGGAAGATAGTACTTTAATTAAGGAATTAACCTTAATTTTTGTAGGCTTAGCATAGATCTGGAGAAATACTCAGGTTTAAGCTGTATTTTGTAGAAGAGTCAAGTCTTTCTTTTTTGGATCTCCTCGTTGTCCCCTTAAGGATCAGCTAATTGAACTGCTTCTGCTTGTTAAGTGAAAAACAAAGTATGAGAGACAAAATGGGCCAAGCTTTTTTCTGACTGAGGTTCTGGAGCTAGGTGGTAGATCCTGCAGGCTTTGTAGCAAAGGCAAGCTGCTTGCATTCTGCTGTTTGTTTCCCCTTTCTCCACTCTCCCCAAAGGAATATGGAAAGGCACTGTGGCTGTCATGTAATGTCGAAGCTACCAAGAGAAAACTCCTTCTCTTCTTTGATGTTGAAATTTTGCATCTGGACACCTTTTTGTTTTTCATGTAATGGGCAAAAAGCATTTTGATGGACATGCAGCATTACCAAGATCAGTGCTTATACAAGTAGTCCCAAAACAAAGCTGTGCTGCAGTCACCTTCTTTACCAAATGGCTTAGCCCAAAAGTATGCTTATTTTCTTCCTGAAGCAGTGCCAAGCACTTGGAGTTCTCCCTGAAAAGCAGCCCAGGCCCAACACACTGATATTTATTTTTTTTCTGGGATACCTGTGTATAATTTCTTTTCCCCCTTTATACTGTGCCTCTGGTAATGACTAAGGTGATGGAGCCTGTCTGGGTTTAGAAGCTCCTTTTGAACTTGCTGTGTATTATACTAAAGTGTGCTGGAGTTTTCTCAGGACAGAATAATTCAAAACCTGTTTTGTAGTGTGTGTGAAGCGATGGGTCAGGGTAGAAAATGAAAGTTGAAGTTGATTTCTCTGTATGTTGCTGGTATATCCAGAGTGCTGCCAGCTTTATTTTGCAACTTCATCACTAATATATTTTTGTGAGTTATTGTTCTGTTAAAGCTGCCTTCCAGGGAGCCAGCTCGTTAACTGGTGTCATGCTTAAATCCTCCGTTCTGGGAGCATAGTCTTTTGACAGAGGATTTTTCAAACTTCAGATGAAATGTTCATCGTTGCCTTACATTTTTCCTTTGTAATAATTCCTGAGCCAGACTTTGGGCAATCCTGAGTCTTGCCTGAATTGACTTCAGGTCTTCTACCAGCAGCTCAGGTTGTGTGGGCAGGATCTGTACTTCCAACTTCAGGAAGGCTCTGCCTACACAGATGTAACTTCAGGAGCCAGGAGTATTTACTCTCTTCAGCAATTTCAGAGTCATTGTCTCTCTCGACAGCCATGGCTGCACAGATTGAGTACTCAAGAGTTCCTGTTGGAGGAAGATCCAGGCTTTGTGATTTCACAAGTGCTGTTTTGACCTGTAGGCTTCTAGAGTTTGCTACTGCTGCTGTTCTGCTGGATGGCTGTAAGAACCCTCAACTCAACAGAAAACCCCCTAGTTGTCCAGCAAACAAAGGTCTTTTCTCAAACATGCTTCTGTAGCAGACCAACGGGGTGTTCTTACTCTGCCTCCATTTTCAGTGTCCTTCCCTAAAGCAGAGTTTGTTGAGGCTTTGAAAATAAGTGGTACTTAAGAAATAATTGTTTTCTCTAATTCTGACCTGCCTTTTTACACCAGAATTTGTAATTGTGTTTTAAAAGTGTGCTAGTTTTCCAGTCTAGACAAACCATTAATATTTAATAGCTGTTTGTAAATCATGCAGTGAAGAGCTGAGGGCAGTAAGAGGATGCAGGTATCTTATATCCATGGTTTAGAATGGGTACAGTACCTAGCTGTTGAGCCGCTTCAGATCAACTTCAGGACTACAGAACTTGGCTGGGGAGCATTTAGAGCAGTAGAAGCAGGTGCAAACTCCATCCCTCCTAAGCAAATGGTCTTGCAAGTGGAGAATGTGTCACAGTAGAAGATTAAAAAGAGAGATTGCCAGTGCTTTGAGGGGAAAGGACATGACCAGAAGCTATTTCAGAGCTCCAATTGAAAAAAATAAAATTACCTTTGGTATTTTACTGTCTGAAATTTTCTTGAAATTGTGGATTTCAATGTGAAAACTGCAGTGTGTAATGATTGAGGTTCCATTGCCTGCCTGAGGTATTTCCTTGGCAGAAGCAGGGAGTGTGGTGGGGCTGTCTTCTCTGCTACATGGAACCTGCTTCTCTCTCTAGCTTTAGGCTTCTTAGGCCTTTTGCCAGAGGGATTTTAGTTTCCTTGGAGTCAAGTGTATTTTTGGTAATTTCATTTGAGCTAATGTGTTTTAGGAACATTAATCCTAATGAATGAGAGGAATCAGTAGCACTAACTAATCAGAGGAGGTTCAGGCGAGCAGTGGCTCCTATGGCTTCACCAACTAAAGCATTCAAATCCTTTCCTGTGATGTCCTTATTACACTCATCCAGCACAACTCCTTTGCTTCTGCTGCTGCTCCACATCCCCCTGAACTGAACTGCTGGTTCCATTTCTGCTGAATGCATCTCATTCCTGATCTCATCATTTGCATTCGGAACACGTTTCACTCTCAAAGAGCGCCCTGGCTCGGTGCTGACTTAGTGGCTCTGCTGCACAGCTGATCCACCACCAGATCTTGCTCTTGGGATCGGGGCACCCTTGTAAAACTGCTGGGTTTCTGAAATGGGAGAACAATTTCTGCAGTCACCCATTCAGCATCTTTGCTGCTGCTTGCCAGTTTGGAATATCGAGCTTTCCTGGGCGTGCTCTGCCTACAATTATGTCTCCTCACTTGAATCTCTAATGATTTCAGGGTCAAAATAACAACTAGACCATATGTAATTTTTCTGGTTGTTGGTTTTATTAAACCTGGGAAGAAAACAAGGACAACAAACAATGCAGATTTTTTCTTTTTTACAAAGCAAACAAAAAACAACGACGATCAACCAACCAACCAAAACCCACAAAAAACTTACAACAACAAAAAAAACAACAAAAGCGAGCAAACAAACAAAAAGCAGCAACAACAAAACCCAAAACAATAAAAAGAAACCAAGCAAAACAACACAACCCGATTCAAACCAAATAAGCAGTACAGCCCAGCAAATGTAGCCCTGTAGAGGAAGGTTGGCTTTACAGTATAAAGTCTCACCTGGAGTGGGTGAAGTCCAGCTTTGTGCCCAGGGCATGTGCCTTGCTTTGGTGCAAAATGAGAGTCTCTCTCAGCTCCAGAGATGCAATCTCAGTGCCCTGAGTTGTTTGCCTCACTCCGGTACCAACTGGCTCAGCCACTTGATCTATTTAGCTGCTATGGAAATCAGTACATCTCCAGCCAGAAAATGCATCCTTGCTTGCTGGCATGTTTCCTACATTTACATCAGTCTTTAAAAAGCAGAGACATATTGTAAGCTGCTCATCAGATCCCTGATGACCCAGTTTAGCAGATGTAGTGATTGGCTAATTGTTAAAGATGCCATTTTTGGTGGGTGAGAGGAAGAGCATCAGCCAGGCTTCTGAGCGATGAAGAGTTAGAATCAGCGGAGGTAAGAGCTCTTTAGTGGGAGTAACTAGATAAGGCTTGGATTAATTTGTCTGGAGAACAGAGAACTATACTAGAGATCTTATAAATTCAGTTTATAAAATGAAACTGTTGGTGTAATTTCCTTAGTAAAGATCAATGTGGTGTAATGACTGTGCAGCACGGAAAAGATCTCAGGCTCTATGCTGTATTGCTGTGTACTCACAGTAGCACAGTTTTTAGCAATTAAAAAAAAAAAGGACATGGAAGGTGTCTGGAACTACTGTGGCTGCACTTCAAGCCTAGGAGACCTTGTCTATCTTATGTTCTTATAGCTGTACTTGTAATTGTGACTTAGTATGCTTGCTCTAAGTACTCTGAAGAAAGCAGGCACAGCAAAGCCGGGGGCTGTGGTCTTGCATTTTCCAAAAATGCTCCTCAGTCTGCAGACATCAAAGAGAGCAGTGAAGCAAAATACTGGGTTTTTAAAACGTTGGGAAAAACTTGTGTAATCTCCATGTCTTGCTTAGTACACAGAAAGAGGAAAATTAGGTAAATGCTGCTACAGTAGCATGTAAAACAGTATCTCTAGGCAAAGTGCTGGGTAGGGAGGAGGTGGAAAACACTAAAATTCAATGTTACAAAGAGAACAGTAAATTTCTGCAGTAATTAGATGGGCTGTACTCTTAGGTGAGGGAGACAGGAGCTGTGTGATCAGCAAATGCACAAACATACCAGTTTTGGGGGTTTTTTTCAGGGTCCTGGCATTAGAACCAAAGCTACTGGTGCACAACGTGAAACTGGATATTATGGGGATAATATCAATCTGCAAGAATAGTAATCATGGCTTTAACATGTATTGGAGATTATGTGTGGTTCAGATAGGGTAGATGTAAAAGGTGATAGGCTGTGTTGTATGCAGTAGACTGTAAAGAAGAAAAGAGAGTAATACTGATAATGCAGGATCTGTTTCTGGTCAAAATTGCTGTGGGGAAGAATGGTAAAAGATGTCCCAGAGGGAGCACTGGAGTCTGCTGTAATCCCTCCTAGGACTGGATTCAGATACAAACTTGAGGCTCTGAATTGATATTATTCCTAGTACTATTAGAGAGATAAATATTAGTATGAGAAACTTTAGTTTTTCCAATCTCTCTGTGAGAACAAATGCTGCTAATAATAACAAGAGTCAAAAGATTTCATCACTTTAGCATCACCACCAGTTGTTGTTTAGACAGTGAGTGAATTATTTGTGCTGTGACTATTACAGGAAGACAAGCTGTTTATAAGCCTCCATGTCTCCACCTTTTAATGGGGTGATCATGGTACAGGTTTTGATGCATGAAGCAAAACATTTAATGAAACCAGTGAACTAAATTGAAAACTCAGACTTAAATGTAGAAAAGCGGGTGTTTTGTGTTTGTGTTTTTGTTGTTGATGGGTTTTGGGTTAGAGGTAGTCTGGATACAAACTCTTGATGATACAAGTAAAGGGGAAAAAGCTTTTAAGAAGAAACTTCAGCCTAACTGGATGCACAATCACCTTATGAAGGCTGTTAGGTGCAAAAAGAGAATTTACAGAAGAGAATTTATCAGCAGAGATTGCTATGCCTTTAAAGTCAGTAGAGAGAAAATGAGAACTGCCAAAAGTCAGGCTGAGTTAAAACTTGCAAATGTTGCTAAGGAAATGTGGGGCTGCTCAGCGTTGGGGATGGGGTAGTTAGAGGACACTCTTGTGGTCACATACGTAACAAAGATTTTTCTGTTGTTGAAGGTAGAGTTGACTGTGGGAGCAAGGACAGGATGGGTGATGGGCGTGAACCTGCTGTAGAAGCAGCCACATTGGACATTCCAAAGACCCTTGTGCCTGCAGGCTGGGCTGGGGACAGTGATACAGAGGCTGTGGAAGGGTGATACATATTCCTGGAAGTGAAAGAACTGGTTCATGAAGTTGCAGATCTGATGCAAGTTTTAATCTATCAAATCAGGAGTGCTATCATATCTTTGGAGAACAGGAAAGGTAATAGCCCTGTTGGTGCTGGGGGATGCTCTGAGTAAATACAGACCTGTTGGTCAAGCCTCAGCTCTGTGCTGGCACAAAAATATTAATTAAAGGCTTGGACGCAAATGAAAAATGTAATCAAAGGCAACACAAATTCATAAAAATAGGGTTGTGCTGTACCAGCCTATTTGTTTTTAAGATAACCAGTATTCTTAACTTGATAACATGTATTTTTCTTAACAGGGTGATGTGTCTTACTGTAAACCAGTCCTACAGCCTTTGTTGTGGTGCTACAGAGGAAAGTCCTACCAGTGCTAATGCAGATGCAGTTTAGTGCTGGAATTGTGAGATGGATTAGGAGCTAACAATGTTGTTCTGGTTAATGTCAAAAAAAAAAAGATGAGCACAGGCTTGATCAGGTGCAAGAAAGGGGCTGCTGGAGGTTGGGGAATAGCAAGCCTGTCATGTGACAGAAGGCTGTAACAGCTGCTTCTTTAGATGGGTAAAGAAAGGACACATGAGGAAGGTTAATTGTAAGGGAAAGAGAAAATATAGTTAAGCCAGAAGACAGTACTGGCACAAGAACAAAGAATAAACAGAAATTTTCTCTGGAATAATGTTAAGCTGGAGACAAACACAGATCCCAGCTGCTAGGGAGTGCTGTTCTAGAGCAGCTCTTTGGCTCGGGCAATGAAGCTGCAAAACCCAGTTTTAAGCTGTAGCGTGATAAATTTTATGAAAATATTAGATGATGTTGTATAATAGCAGATGATCTGATTCTGTGTGTCAGGGGGTCTTTTCCAATCTTAATATTTATGTAATTTAAAAATTATTCATATGTTTAAGCAATTGCAGGAGCAAGGCAACGATTTTATAACAGTTACCTAACTTGTGTTACTGGAAGTGCGTGTCCATAGCAGGTTATATGGTAATGTAGTTGGGCCTTTATCTCAAAATAAAATTATGGACTGCAGCGCCATCTTATATTCAACTAATATTTCTTTCAAGTCAGTGTGTAGTAGTAAACCAGCTCTTATAGCCAGCCTTGCAGGAAATTCAGTAGTTTATTGCTGCTCAGTAAAGTCCTGTTGTATCCATCTTGGTACATTGGAGTTTAAAACTAGTTCTTGTCATTTAGTTTTCTGTGGGGAAAAGACCCAGTGAATAGACCCAGAGCACAGGGCGAGC
>VYZU01026571.1:0-34923 GCA_013401355.1 Ceyx cyanopectus | reverse complement strand
AATATGTCAAAAAAATGTAGGCTTGTGCTACTCAGTGGAGAGATGCAAGGAGCAGATTATATACCACCTTTAATTTAGAGGGGTGGTTTAGCAATAGTATGGAGAAGATGTTTAAACTCTTATTACAGTCAGTACAGTGAGCAGGGTGGAGAGACTGATTCAGCCCACTGAGTGTGGGTGGTGTTTTGGGGATGAGCCAGCTGACGCCAAGCCATGTCCTTACTGACTCTCCATGGGCCATAATGGGAGCTTGGACACTTGCCTCACTATAGACATGTACATTGTAGAAAGTCTAATCCACAAAGCCTGGATTGTAGCATGTATTTCTATGCAGAAAATTATCATAATGATTTTTTTTCTCATATATAAGAATTATATCCTATAGAACATAACTCCAAATTTTGGTACTTAATTTAAAGAGGGATTGGGTGACTTTGGGGTTGTATTTCCAGCTAAGCTAGACACTTTGAAAATTCATGATACTGGAACAATTAGATTTGATTTTTTAATATTTTTTTTTGCATAAAAGNGAAGATGAGCGCAGCCCAGAGCTGTAACTCGTTTTCTACCTGGACAGTACTTTCATAGCAAGAGAAATCCCACAGAAATTGTCAATGTTCTGTGGATTCATTCTCAATTTCCAGAAACAATTTTCCATTTACTTGGCAGAATTAACACCGCCAACTTCCCTCCCAGCCCAGTGAATTCTGCTTTTATATATGACCTAATAAATTCATGGTGTGTCCACATCTCTTGCCATCAGCAGGGTTCAAAATTCAAAGGTATCTATGAGAATCTCACTTGAAGCAGCACCGTTTTAGTGCAGTGTTCCAGTAGAGATGAGAGAAACAGATCATTAAATATTCACATATAGAAGCAGAACAATTCTGTGTTTTCAGAGCCTGGCACTGAGGAGGGAGCTGTGAAGCCCTGTGCTGTCTTTCACACAAAGATGATGACATAACAGAGATATGTACCAGGGACAGAAGTAGTCACATCCCTCTTCTTGTCATGCTGCCTTTAATGAAAAGAGCACAGATAAGGCTGCATATCTTTTTGTGGCTTTCCTCCCACAGTTAGGCTGAACATTAGCATGTCAGTTGTGTTCTGCTGAGCAACAATTCTCATGTGCTTCTTGCACCAATGGTGGTATGTATTCCCTAGGTTACATCAGTAGCCTCTTCAGCTGATTGATTACACCCTTGGGTCTTTAATTCCTGCTGACTTTTATTAACCATTTTGTTTAATTATTTAAGGTGCACTTTTGTTGCTTTCTCTGGTTCTGGTCTCTGAACAGCTGAAATCTCTTGCCTCTTGATGCTGTTGGTAATACAATGTTTTCAGTCAAGTTGTCAGATACCAGCAGGAATCCCAGAGGCAGGGTAGCTCCAGGCACTGCACTCACGCTGAGCACAACCAAGAAGAAGAGCTACTGATGTGGCTCTATGAACTCTTATGTTGACAGTGGATTTATTATTTCAGCAAGGATATGTATCTTTGGAGTATCTAATGGTCCTCATGGCTCTTATTTCTGCATGCACTTGAAAAATCTAAACAAAAATAAACTTTTAGAATGTGTTCTTAGTATAACAATTGCAGCAGTTTTTGCTATGTAAAAAATACATCAGGAAATGGAAGATTTAAATTATTTTTTTTTTTAATAACATACATCTGTAGAGGCTAGGAGTTTGATTGTGGAGTCATGACTGCCTATGTTTGCAAAAAAAGTATCTCTTCTTTTTAACAATTGTTGAAAGGACTGAGAAGAGCCCCTGTCTGAACATCCCAGAATGTGCCATNACAGTTGGTGTATTATTTCCAAGGCAGGCATCAATGAGACATAGTACAGGTCTGAATACCTCAGTAGTTCTTTATGTTTATTCCCAACAAAACCATGGAACTGCTTGGAACTTTTTATGTGCACTGTCTATGCATGGAAAGAAACTTCTTTCAAATGTCAATAAGCATCCCCTGGAAGAGAGCCTGGTACACAACTGTAGATTATAGATGCATTTCAACCAAGACCTTTGAAGTCTCTCAAGTCCAGTTTTTATGTTGAACAACTTACCTGAGAAGTCACTGAAGAGCATGTTATTCATGCTGGCAAGTAACCCTTGGCATTCATTTCTTCTATAACCTTCAGAATTTGCTTGGAAATTAATTCTGCAGTTTCACTAAGTAATATGTCAAAAAAATGTAGGCTCTGCATTTATGCTGTCAATCACAACCTGAAAATACTTGAGCTGAGTAGCAGGCTTGCATTACTTGCATTGCAAGCAGACATAGCTCACATCTTCATTTTCTTACTGACCTTTTCACAGGCTGGTTGGAGTGAAGATCTTCCTCATCTCACCTACCACTCCAGTTGTAAAGCTAGAGTAGCTGATATGTTCCACTGCTGTGTGTTCTCTTTGCCTGCCACTGTCTTCAAGCACAGTTCTACTGGCTAACCACTGCTGACCTGCTGTGCAGCTTGCACNGAATGGCCTGCAGAGGAAGCAATAGATATATGTGAAATTTTAATGATCTGTAACTCATGTCTGATAAGCAATCTTTGAGGATAATGAAACCCTGAAACTGTTGGTTCATTCCACTATCCAGTCCATCTCTTCAGTGTCACGTAGCACTGGGATCCAGATGATTCCTAAAATGCTATTAAATATTTCATGTCTGTTAGATTTAGTATACATGATTTGTAAAGCCTTAGCACAATCCTGAAAATATGAAGAACAGCAAGGAGGTAATTTTGGCAGAAAGGAAATTATTTTGAGCTTGTGTTCAAATCCCCTGTCAAGATGAAGGACATCAACAGACTATTTTTCTCAAGGTGTAGCAATGTGTGTTGCTGTAGCTCTGCTGTCTTTCACACAAAGATGATGACATAACAGAGATATGTACCAGGGACAGAAGTAGTCACATCCCTCTTCTTGTCATGCTGCCTTTAATGAAAAGAGCACAGATAAGGCTGCATATCTTTTTGTGGCTTTCCTCCCACAGTTAGGCTGAACATTAGCATGTCAGTTGTGTTCTGCTGAGCAACAATTCTCATGTGCTTCTTGCACCAATGGTGGTATGTATTCCCTAGGTTACATCAGTAGCCTCTTCAGCTGATTGATTACACCCTTGGGTCTTTAATTCCTGCTGACTTTTATTAACCATTTTGTTTAATTATTTAAGGTGCACTTTTGTTGCTTTCTCTGGTTCTGGTCTCTGAACAGCTGAAATCTCTTGCCTCTTGATGCTGTTGGTAATACAATGTTTTCAGTCAAGTTGTCAGATACCAGCAGGAATCCCAGAGGCAGGGTAGCTCCAGGCACTGCACTCACGCTGAGCACAACCAAGAAGAAGAGCTACTGATGTGGCTCTATGAACTCTTATGTTGACAGTGGATTTATTATTTCAGCAAGGATATGTATCTTTGGAGTATCTAATGGTCCTCATGGCTCTTATTTCTGCATGCACTTGAAAAATCTAAACAAAAATAAACTTTTAGAATGTGTTCTTAGTATAACAATTGCAGCAGTTTTTGCTATGTAAAAAATACATCAGGAAATGGAAGATTTAAATTATTTTTTTTTTTAATAACATACATCTGTAGAGGCTAGGAGTTTGATTGTGGAGTCATGACTGCCTATGTTTGCAAAAAAAGTATCTCTTCTTTTTAACAATTGTTGAAAGGACTGAGAAGAGCCCCTGTCTGAACATCCCAGAATGTGCCATCTGTCCTTCAAAGTTCCCTAAACTAGAAGTAGCCAATATAATTCCCTAAGTTTCAGAAGTTTATATTGCTGTAGTATGAATCTTGACTGCCAATGCAATTGCAATTATAGCAGAAGAATGTTTATGTATCCTTGGGTTTTGTTGTTTAGTTTTTGTTTTCTGCAGTATTTTATCCTGGTGGAACTGCTCAGCACTTTGGAAATGATATATAGCGATGTTTCTGTCTTCGTTTGCTAATTCCTGATCATGTAGATTTCAGTCTACTAATTCACTGTCAGCCTGGTGATTTTATTGTCTAATACTTTTTTGATGAAACAAAAGTAATTTTGAAGAACAGAGAAAAAAAAATGTATTCTTTTATTTATCTTCAGACCTCCAATGGGATAAGACAGGAAATGCTGTGGATATATAGACCAAAAGCAGTTTCTGTCCCAAATACACCATTGTCTGTGGGAAAGGGAGGACTAGAGATAGAAAACTGAGGTACAAAAAGACCCCACCTTTCTTGTTATGCTACAGCTGTGATTATGGGAACTTGTATTTAACATTATTATGATGTGTATTCAATGGGTCTCAGGAGCTGTGCTGACATCTGAGAGACTTGTGAATGTGGATGTGCTTGTGAACCTGGACAATGAAGGCATGTGTGCTCTCACTAGCAGAAGTCAATCCTGACCAGCTGGAGAGGAGGGATGGGACTGAGCAATCATTGCTTGTATATGAGCAGTGTTGGGGTTTGTGGGGATGCTGTCCAAGACCATTCTGTCTGTGGAAGTCTGCATGCAGTGTCAGTGTCTTCTGTGTGTGTCTCTGTTATACACTCTCAGCTCTGCTACTGCACTAACCTGCAAGTATCTGAGGTATTTGAAGAATATTTGATACTTGACTGGCATTCCCAAAGGCTCTAAGTATGTGGTATCAAAGGGATAAACATAATTAAATGACTCTCTTAAAGCAGTGGCCATATGGTATCCTGCTTCCTATGACTGCAATGACATCTGCTAACAATAAAAGAAAAAAAGAAGTCCTGTCAAAGGTCATGTATTATTTCCGTGAGTTACAGAAAAAAATGTTTCCCTAGAACTCCCACAACACCAAGGGTAATAGGTCATTGCCTCTTGTTTGTTCCTTAATTACAAAGCTTCTGCGTGGGAGTCTCAATTTTATGACAACAGATCTTACTGTCATCACTTTTGTGGCTCTGCTCCATGGCATGTCTGGGCCCAAGCACGGGATTTGGCTGAGGGCAAAATGTACCTTGGGGTTTCCAGTGATGGAAACCTCCATCATCCACAGCTCCCAGCACCTACAGACATAGATGAGGAGAAAATAAGTGGAAAATTCCAGGGAAACTGCTGCACATGCCAAACAGGAGAAGTAATAAATCTAAGGTTTAAGCAGAACTAGGTCATGTATCTTATGGTAAAGCCAGAACCACATAAAGCAAACAACTACTTCCAGGTATATATTCCATCATCATGTGCTTCCCACAGTGCTGCTGGACACAGCCTCTTGAAAATAATGATGGTTTTACTCTGTTATTTGGAAGCTAGAGAGAATTGCAATTATCCTGTCGAGTGATGTTTAGCCTTTTATCTGATATGATAATAAAATAACCTTGTTTTTCTGACTGTATCTAGTTACAGCCTAATGTGTGCTCCTACCTGTGGCAGAGCCATGGGTAATAGCTTTGGTGGTGGATATTGCTTCTGGGGTAGGAAGTCCTGCCAATCTGAGGAGAAGCTAATCTTGAAAAAGAGGGTATGGCACAAAATGTGAAGCTGCTCTAGGGATGCTGGTTAAGTTGATCAGAGGGGATGAAGAAACAGTTCTGATGGCCCTGAAAATGTCTTGGGTGAGCTTGCTGAGGCTGCTCAGAGAAAGTACAAAAATGGTGTTTGAAAATAGGAGAAAAAGGAAAAATTGGAAGAGAAACTGAGAGAAGAGGCTGAGAGTAGACACATACCCAAGATTAGGAGAGAAAAGAGTCTTGAACATGTATGAGTCATCTCTTCTAATTTGGGGGTGAAATATTCTTCTGCAGAGTCCTCTGTCCTCTTCAGGGTATTCATCTAGTAATTGGTCTGCCAGACATGGCTTTATTTAGCCTTGCAGAGAAAATTGTAGCTGCATTAAGTCTACTTGCTGCTTCTTACAAGCAAAAGAAAGTGTGTTGAGGTAGTTGCTGAGCTTGCAAACATCTACTTTTGGTGATCTTAGTTTTAAATGTGGCACTTATTTCTGTGGAATAATTAAAATCTTNCAGCCTGGTGATTTTATTGTCTAATACTTTTTTGATGAAACAAAAGTAATTTTGAAGAACAGAGAAAAAAAAATGTATTCTTTTATTTATCTTCAGACCTCCAATGGGATAAGACAGGAAATGCTGTGGATATATAGACCAAAAGCAGTTTCTGTCCCAAATACACCATTGTCTGTGGGAAAGGGAGGACTAGAGATAGAAAACTGAGGTACAAAAAGACCCCACCTTTCTTGTTATGCTACAGCTGTGATTATGGGAACTTGTATTTAACATTATTATGATGTGTATTCAATGGGTCTCAGGAGCTGTGCTGACATCTGAGAGACTTGTGAATGTGGATGTGCTTGTGAACCTGGACAATGAAGGCATGTGTGCTCTCACTAGCAGAAGTCAATCCTGACCAGCTGGAGAGGAGGGATGGGACTGAGCAATCATTGCTTGTATATGAGCAGTGTTGGGGTTTGTGGGGATGCTGTCCAAGACCATTCTGTCTGTGGAAGTCTGCATGCAGTGTCAGTGTCTTCTGTGTGTGTCTCTGTTATACACTCTCAGCTCTGCTACTGCACTAACCTGCAAGTATCTGAGGTATTTGAAGAATATTTGGTACTTGACTGGCATTCCCAAAGGCTCTAAGTATGTGGTATCAAAGGGATAAACATAATTAAATGACTCTCTTAAAGCAGTGGCCATATGGTATCCTGCTTCCTATGACTGCAATGACATCTGCTAACAATAAAAGAAAAAAAGAAGTCCTGTCAAAGGTCATGTATTATTTCCGTGAGTTACAGAAAAAAATGTTTCCCTAGAACTCCCACAACACCAAGGGTAATAGGTCATTGCCTCTTGTTTGTTCCTTAATTACAAAGCTTCTGCGTGGGAGTCTCAATTTTATGACAACAGATCTTACTGTCATCACTTTTGTGGCTCTGCTCCATGGCATGTCTGGGCCCAAGCACGGGATTTGGCTGAGGGCAAAATGTACCTTGGGGTTTCCAGTGATGGAAACCTCCATCATCCACAGCTCCCAGCACCTACAGACATAGATGAGGAGAAAATAAGTGGAAAATTCCAGGGAAACTGCTGCACATGCCAAACAGGAGAAGTAATAAATCTAAGGTTTAAGCAGAACTAGGTCATGTATCTTATGGTAAAGCCAGAACCACATAAAGCAAACAACTACTTCCAGGTATATATTCCATCATCATGTGCTTCCCACAGTGCTGCTGGACACAGCCTCTTGAAAATAATGATGGTTTTACTCTGTTATTTGGAAGCTAGAGAGAATTGCAATTATCCTGTCGAGTGATGTTTAGCCTTTTATCTGATATGATAATAAAATAACCTTGTTTTTCTGACTGTATCTAGTTACAGCCTAATGTGTGCTCCTACCTGTGGCAGAGCCATGGGTAATAGCTTTGGTGGTGGATATTGCTTCTGGGGTAGGAAGTCCTGCCAATCTGAGGAGAAGCTAATCTTGAAAAAGAGGGTATGGCACAAAATGTGAAGCTGCTCTAGGGATGCTGGTTAAGTTGATCAGAGGGGATGAAGAAACAGTTCTGATGGCCCTGAAAATGTCTTGGGTGAGCTTGCTGAGGCTGCTCAGAGAAAGTACAAAAATGGTGTTTGAAAATAGGAGAAAAAGGAAAAATTGGAAGAGAAACTGAGAGAAGAGGCTGAGAGTAGACACATACCCAAGATTAGGAGAGAAAAGAGTCTTGAACATGTATGAGTCATCTCTTCTAATTTGGGGGTGAAATATTCTTCTGCAGAGTCCTCTGTCCTCTTCAGGGTATTCATCTAGTAATTGGTCTGCCAGACATGGCTTTATTTAGCCTTGCAGAGAAAATTGTAGCTGCATTAAGTCTACTTGCTGCTTCTTACAAGCAAAAGAAAGTGTGTTGAGGTAGTTGCTGAGCTTGCAAACATCTACTTTTGGTGATCTTAGTTTTAAATGTGGCACTTATTTCTGTGGAATAATTAAAATCTTATCCTAATTAATTTGGACCTACAGATCATAGTATCTGTGAAACACTTTTTTTCCCATTAATCAGTGATTTTAACAGTGTGGTTAGGCAGAACAAAGGTTGCCTTTTCCTGGATACATTCCAGCTTCTTGTAATGTGAAAAGAACATAAAATGTCATTTTATCTTTTAAAATGTTCATTTGGATAACCATTGTTAGTGAAACTGTACTAAGAGCAGTTTCTTTAGACACTTGAGTAAAGTGCAGAAAGAAATAACTGACACATATTCAAACCAAGGAGCAGGAGATACCTCTTTTCTACCAGCCTTTTAAACAAGCCAGTGTGGGTTGCCCAACACATAGGCTGTGGCTTAGACAATACTAGATCTCAACTTGCTTTTTATTTCTGTGCTGTTCAGGACAGCATCACCTAATAAGGACTTGTACTGGTCCATCAATTATGTTTTTATCGTAAGAAGGCACAGCACATTTTGATCCCTAACAGAATTTATTCCCCCTGTGCAAGAGGAAGCAGGTTCTTGTAGATGTTGTGGCTGACGTATATTACTCATTTTGTATGGAAAATAATGCTAGAGGCATATGACTCAGTAATGGTTGCTCTGCAGCCATTCTATGATCTTTGGCTCACTCCCATTGCAAATCTTGTGTTGTAAGTATTTACAACTTACTCATTGAAAACTACATCAACCTAATGTTCAACATTCATGATGTTGGTTAGAAAAATTATCCAGGGTTTAAAAAAGGTACAGATGTCTGAGTCAAAGTTAAGTTCTCCTGAGACATAACAATTCTTCTCAGAACTATTGGAGTTCACATGAAAAGCCTTGGGGAGGAAGGCAAGAGCAGAAACCCCACAGCTCGATTGTAGCTTGAAGCTCTGGATAACCTCCCACTCCAGACACCTTAGTCAAAGCCCTTTTACACACCATACTGCCAGGGTGGATTTTGTAGGGTGGAAGAGACGGTATGCACAGTGGAATTAGGAAATTTACAGTTTGCTAGGAATTTGTTCTGGATAAGGAAAAGCAAATGTCTTCAGGGATATCTGTCTGGTTTGAGATCGAACGGAACTAATTCTGTTCAAATATTTTAATTTTTAGATAATTTTCTTTCTTCTAAGTAACTGCACTTTCTGAATGTAACATATTTGTGCAGAATGTAGCATATTTCTAGCAGGGATAATGATGTTTACAGTTACTACCAAGATTTGGTGAGCAGAAAGGCTCTTGCTTATACTTGCTTCTGGGCAGACCAAGGTCACTGCTAAATTTTATGAACCATGTTGGGAAAGTGCAAGAAGTAAAAGGCCACACCTGCAGGGAGGAGTGGACAGGACAGGTGACCCCAAACTGACCAGTGAGGGATTACAACCCATACACATCATATTCAGTATAAAGCTCAGGGCTCATGAGGGTCAAGATCTTTTCTTCAATGGCTGGTGCCCAAGTGCCAATCTGTTCTGTGTTTGATCCCAATCTGTATGTTCCTGAATCCCATACCATAATCCAGCTTCTAAATCTGGTTCTTGTCTGTTGCTGGGCCCAGTCTGGGACTTCTCCAGTGCCTTCCCACACCATCGGCAGTGCTGATCCCATAACTGCCATCAGAGGGGGTTGGGTTCAATATCGGTTTTGTATGTTTATACGTTTTAAATTTTATTACTATTATTTTCATTAAAGTTGTATTAGTTTTCTTTTTCAATCCATAAATCTCTCTCCTTTATTCGTTTTCTCTTCTCCTTGGAGAATTGAGAAGGATTAATAGACGCCATCTGTCACTTTTCTAGAAGATGTCCCACCTCTAACCCTTGACAATATTATATTCAAATGCATTATGAGTAGAGATGTGCTGGACAAAGAGCATGGGGAGAGGGATGCCAGCACTGGACAGCTGTGAGAGGACCCTGTCTGGCTGCACTAGAGCAGCACAGGGTTCCTTGCCTGTCTTGCTCAGGCCTATGAGTTGCATCAGTAGCTGATACTAGTAATCCATCCTGCTTTTCTTTCCTGTCAGGAAATGGTTTTATTGTTTTTTTTCAGTTAGCTTCAGCACACAGACTATTAATGAACGTGTCATACCAGCAGAGCTGCTTCATTATCTGGGCTCCAAGCAAGCCAGCCTGGACATCAGCTCCTACCAGACTTCATTGTGTGGAATTTCTATGGGTTGTTTAATTAATACAGCAAATATAAATGACAAATTAGGCAGATATATTGGACCTGAACTGTGCATGGGGAATTTTCAGCCCAAGAAAATAACACTAACATCAGAAATGTTTTACATTTTTTCTTCCTGTTGCAGTTATGGAGAGATGATATCTGAAAGTGCTACAAGAAGCAGAAAGAAAGTGGTGTAATAAAGGCATCAATTTTGGTTTAAACCGTCTTCTGTACCTAAGTGGAAGACGCAAGATGACACTAAGTAATTTTTAGGCCTATTNACTCATTTTGTACGGAAAATAATGCTAGAGGCATATGACTCAGTAATGGTTGCTCTGCAGCCATTCTATGATCTTTGGCTCACTCCCATTGCAAATCTTGTGTTGTAAGTATTTACAACTTACTCATTGAAAACTACATCAACCTAATGTTCAACATTCATGATGTTGGTTAGAAAAATTATCCAGGGTTTAAAAAAGGTACAGATGTCTGAGTCAAAGTTAAGTTCTCCTGAGACATAACAATTCTTCTCAGAACTATTGGAGTTCACATGAAAAGCCTTGGGGAGGAAGGCAAGAGCAGAAACCCCACAGCTCGATTGTAGCTTGAAGCTCTGGATAACCTCCCACTCCAGACACCTTAGTCAAAGCCCTTTTACACACCATACTGCCAGGGTGGATTTTGTAGGGTGGAAGAGACGGTATGCACAGTGGAATTAGGAAATTTACAGTTTGCTAGGAATTTGTTCTGGATAAGGAAAAGCAAATGTCTTCAGGGATATCTGTCTGGTTTGAGATCGAACGGAACTAATTCTGTTCAAATATTTTAATTTTTAGATAATTTTCTTTCTTCTAAGTAACTGCACTTTCTGAATGTAACATATTTGTGCAGAATGTAGCATATTTCTAGCAGGGATAATGATGTTTACAGTTACTACCAAGATTTGGTGAGCAGAAAGGCTCTTGCTTATACTTGCTTCTGGGCAGACCAAGGTCACTGCTAAATTTTATGAACCATGTTGGGAAAGTGCAAGAAGTAAAAGGCCACACCTGCAGGGAGGAGTGGACAGGACAGGTGACCCCAAACTGACCAGTGAGGGATTACAACCCATACACATCATATTCAGTATAAAGCTCAGGGCTCATGAGGGTCAAGATCTTTTCTTCAATGGCTGGTGCCCAAGTGCCAATCTGTTCTGTGTTTGATCCCAATCTGTATGTTCCTGAATCCCATACCATAATCCAGCTTCTAAATC
This sequence comes from Ceyx cyanopectus, assembly GCA_013401355.1. Classification (NCBI taxonomy): domain Eukaryota; kingdom Metazoa; phylum Chordata; class Aves; order Coraciiformes; family Alcedinidae; genus Ceyx; species Ceyx cyanopectus. The sequence goes on along the minus strand of VYZU01026571.1, from coordinate 23,542 downwards.
TGGTTCTTGTCTGTTGCTGGGCCCAGTCTGGGACTTCTCCAGTGCCTTCCCACACCATCGGCAGTGCTGATCCCATAACTGCCATCAGAGGGGGTTGGGTTCAATATCGGTTTTGAATGTTTATACGTTTTAAATTTTATTACTATTATTTTCATTAAAGTTGTATTAGTTTTCTTTTTCAATCCATAAATCTCTCTCCTTTATTCGTTTTCTCTTCTCCTTGGAGAATTGAGAAGGATTAATAGACGCCATCTGTCACTTTTCTAGAAGATGTCCCACCTCTAACCCTTGACAATATTATATTCAAATGCATTATGAGTAGAGATGTGCTGGACAAAGAGCATGGGGAGAGGGATGCCAGCACTGGACAGCTGTGAGAGGACCCTGTCTGGCTGCACTAGAGCAGCACAGGGTTCCTTGCCTGTCTTGCTCAGGCCTATGAGTTGCATCAGTAGCTGATACTAGTAATCCATCCTGCTTTTCTTTCCTGTCAGGAAATGGTTTTATTGTTTTTTTTCAGTTAGCTTCAGCACACAGACTATTAATGAACGTGTCATACCAGCAGAGCTGCTTCATTATCTGGGCTCCAAGCAAGCCAGCCTGGACATCAGCTCCTACCAGACTTCATTGTGTGGAATTTCTATGGGTTGTTTAATTAATACAGCAAATATAAATGACAAATTAGGCAGATATATTGGACCTGAACTGTGCATGGGGAATTTTCAGCCCAAGAAAATAACACTAACATCAGAAATGTTTTACATTTTTTCTTCCTGTTGCAGTTATGGAGAGATGATATCTGAAAGTGCTACAAGAAGCAGAAAGAAAGTGGTGTAATAAAGGCATCAATTTTGGTTTAAACCGTCTTCTGTACCTAAGTGGAAGACGCAAGATGACACTAAGTAATTTTTAGGCCTATTACCTTATTACAGATGACAGAAGTGCATTTAGACAAATCTGTATGAGCAGACAAGCAATATTTAGAGAAGAAGGGGAATCAGGTGCTTAGATAGTAGTTGTTTTTCTGACAGGCTTTTGTGATGAAGTGAGAAAAAAAATAGCTGCATAATGAGACTTTGGAATAGGTACTACAACTGCAATCAAGACACAGATCTTAGCAAGACAATGAAATTGTAGCACTTTCTTGGCATCTTGTTCTCATAAAACCAGATATTACTTCTACAAATGTGAGGCTTGGAAGCACTGTGAGAATGGCAAAATGGTGCCGTCTACTTTCTTGATACAATCAATTTTCTATTTTGTTTTTAAATATACTTCAAAATCATACCAGAGAGAAGAAGAATGAGGTGGTGGTTTTTTTTCCTTCAGTTAAGACTCTCCCCCAACAGTATCACTACTGCAGCTTGGTACTGAAAAGTTTTCAAGAGATATCCCCTGATACATGAAGAGGAAACCCCACCCTCCCCCAACAAAACCAAATGCATAGACATCATCATTTAGACAGAAAAACTACTACAACTACTTTGATAAAAAGTTCTGGTTAAAGTATGTAACTGAAACAGTTAAGAAAGCTCTAGATGGCTGTGAAGAACAGTGTTGCCGGAGCTGGTACCTCTATAGGTCAATAAGCAGGTAGCCTCCCTAGAAATGTGTCCTTTCCTCTTCTTCAGCAAGGCCACCTCCAGGCCTTGGCAAAGCATAAGCTTCTTCATAGAAATACAAAGGAACCTGCTCCAGGTGCTGGCAAACAGGCATGGGTGGTACGATGTCTCTCCACACTTCTTTTCTAGGGATAGCAGCGTTTGAAAGCTTATGTACGAGACTGATTATTCCTAAGCCAGCTTCTGAATCCTGCACACAGAAGGAAGCTGTACTCCATGGAAATGTCTCTGCAAACACCGTGGTGAAGCTGGGCAAAAGCTGGAAATGTCCAATACAACACTGAGTGCTAGAAAGCATTTCTCTGAAGTAATGTCTGAGTCTGATCTCTGTTTTTGCTATAAAATCAAAGGGAAGATATGAAAGGTTAAGGGATAGGAAAGAAAAAAGGATACAATATTTAAGCCAAAAGAGATGAGAGATGACACTGGGTTTGCATCAGTATAGATTACAGCCCTTTTTAAACTAATGTACTATCCTGAAAAATTACATCAATTCTTCTTGAAATGGGCATAGTGTCTATTATAAACTCATTTAATAAACTGTTCAGCCCACTTAAGTATGCTTTCTATCTGCTTTATCTGATGGAAATGTCTGGTTTAGCAATTAATTTTCATTCTAATTACATGTATATAGGCAGCATTCTGCAATGACCCCGCAGAACTACAACACAAGAAAATTTTGTTCTCTTGCTCAAAGTACATATCTGTTTCTGAAAAGGGGCACAGAAAGGTCAGAGGGATGTATCTGTTTGTACTCTCCCTTGGATTTACTAGAATAATTACTTGTTCAGAATTAGCCATTGCTTCAATATCGATTTTATTACAGGTCAAAGACACACTTGTGGAAGCAAAAACAAATCTCCTACTAAAATAAAAAATAACAGATAACATCAGATAGAACATTTCAAAGAAAATATATGTAAGTACTTAATTAAATATGTTCTTAGAGAAAATAAGCTGCCTTGGAAGAGCTCTGAAGTTTAAGGACATTTGCTCAGTATGGACCCAAGTTCAAACTTCTCAGTGCTGGAGGTGTATTTTATTTTTTTTGAAAGGAATATGATGGGCTCAGAGGATAAGAATGCTCATAAGCTCAAAAGAGCTTCTAGCCTGCAGTGTCTCCCAGTGAGTTTATTTTCCAGTTTAGACTGGAGTCCAACACTTGCTGATTTTAAGGAGGAAACAAGAACCTTTCCAGGGCAATTTGAGGGCTGACTACTCTCATGGAAGTAGCTTATTTGAAATGCCCAATGCATAAAGGTGAGTTCATGCTGTCTAACATGAGCATTTGAAAGCCCTGAAGACATTTATTTCCCAGCTTTAGTATTAATAATTTCAGCTTATATCACTGATAGGTAAATTTAAACCCACTCATTTCCATCTGTGGTGTGGCTCAGACAGTATGTGTCATGCAACAGGGATGTTCAAAGGCTGCTGATGCACTGGGGAATCAAGCCTTGGAATGAAAATGGGGAAGTTCAAAATATTCTGTGTCTTCCTTTGGTACTCGCAGGAGAAACAACCAGGAAAATTTCCAAGAGTCTTCCATCCTTCCCTATTTTATCACTCATATTTATTATCTTATTATCCAAGAAGTGTGACACTGGTGTTGTGACAGCTGGTGAAAAAGCCTGTGACTTCTAAGAAGTGCAGTCACCTCACTTAGTATGTGAAGAGGATGCCTGCAAATGTGTGTGCTCAAATTGCAGCAAATAATAGAGCATCCTTATGCTTCTCGGTTGCACAATGTCAAGTGCTACAGGGGTTCTGGCCCACTGCTGGGGATTTTGTGTATTGGGACTGTCACCAGAATATGAGGCAGAACTCCTCTGATGGTATGTGGGTTATCAGATGCAAATAAGAAACCCTGAATGCTGCTCCAAGCTGATGCCCCAGCATTGGGTATTGGCAGGTATATTCTGCATTGTTGAGACAATAGCCTCCTCTATGGATAAATCCCAGTGTAAGCAAGGTCTTTTGGTCTGGGGGTGAAACCAAGAGAAGATAGGCAGCACTGTCTTGAAAACACCATTTATCCCATGGACATAGAACTTCACTTGGTACATTTTCCCTTTTTCCTTTGTCTTGTACTCATGTAGCACCCTCCCCAAGCACTTCCCTTGTCCTCCTGGTTACCTAGTCTGCTTCTTTACTAGTGCAAACTCTCCTCTTTTCCTCCCACTGTTTCCCTAATGAACTCAAACTCTGTTCCTTCCCTGGAGAGCCAATGGTTGTCTGCCTTTGCAGTGGAGGTGCACCACTCACATGTACGTGCCTGTGACTGAGCTGCCTCATGGCAGGAGAGATGAAAACTATTTGCAACTCATAGCAATGACTCAAAGACTTCGCTACCTGTTCAGTAAAGATGGGTGCTCTTCAGAGCTATATCATCACCTGCCAGCCAGTTCTTGTGGGATGAAAATGGCACCAGTGGCAAAATCAAGGACCAAGCAAGAATTATCCCTGTATTTACTAATAAATGACAGTTCTGGGGCTGGAGTATGAGTAGGCTTGTGGAAGGCAGAGGAGTTTCCTACCCATCCATCTATGTGTGGCATAGCTCCCAGGGAGGCCAGCAGAAGCAGCAGGTCTGAAGCTTTCCAGAGATGTATTTTAAAAGCCAGTTCTATTGAATAAGACTGAATCAGGTCCAGAAGAAACCTGCTGTTACTGGTATTCCAGTGAACCAAGCTGTGAGACTGCTTCTGGAAAGCTGACCTTCAACCTCCTAGCTTTTATGGCTTCATTGTTCCCACTGCATGTGGAAAAGAAATATTCCATCCATTACAGGTGTTATGAAGCTTAAGTCTTTCGTTTTTGTGACATGCAGACAAAATATTAAATTTCTCCCTGCCCAACATTCCAGTCTGTCCAGGTCTCACTGAATGGCAGCACAACCTTCTGGTGTGTCAGCCACTCTTCCCAGTTTGGTGTCATCAGTGAACTTGCTGATAGTGCACTCTATGCCCTCATCCAGGTCACTGATAAATATATTCAATAGTACTGGTCCCAGTACCAACCCTTGAGGGACTCCACTAGATACAGTCCTCTGACTAAGCTCTGTCCCATTGACCACAGCACTCTGGATTCTTTCCTTCAGACAGTTCACAATCCAGGAAGGTGGTAACATAAGTTGCATAGAAACTGTGTTTCTCTTGAGCAGTTAATGTAGAACCTTCCTCAGAGACTTCCTGTTTTGGTCCATGGTTCCTGCACTTTCCATATCCTACGAGAGCAAAACTTGGCAGACCACAATCCCTTCATAGCACCTTACAACACAGACTTACTATAGCTTAGAAGGATTCTGCAACATATCATCTAGTTGGATGACATTATGTTGCACTAACAACTTGGGCCTCTTCAGAAGAGTAACAACTATTTCACTCAAAATCAGTTTAATGGCAGTGATGGAATAGTGGCAGTTCAGTGAATTTCTTAACATAAACCATCACAGCTGACATCAGTGGCCTCTTCACTGACTGTGTAGCAGAGAAAACAAATGAAGGTGCTGCAAGCACACTTTCATGATCTTACTAACTCAGTCTACAGGGAAGAATGCTTTCAGAAGGAACATGACAGTATGAGTTTTTTTACTGCATGAATATTTTTAGGATAAGGCCCTAAACAAGTCTGAAATATGTGCTTTGTGTTTCTGCTGATTCTTCCTCAGGTAGGACATTCTGCAGCTTTTTGGTGAATGACTTAGAAGTTAATTGACAAAAATGTATGCGACTCTCTTTGTTAAAATCGAGAAAGGGTCACTGATGCCCTAAAGAACAAAGTCTTTCCATGTTATAAAAAATATTTTAACTCATTGCACTTTTTCAAGTAGTAGGGGTAGGTCAAATACATAATTCCCCAATTTGGTGTTGTGTCTAGAATGCATTTCAAACCTTGCTCCAGCAGTTTCTTTCATGTCAGTGAAATTTTTATGGTGAGATAACTGGAAGTAATTTATAAAGCATCTTTTCTTCTCAGCTTTTGCCAATATTTTGATTATCAAGTAAGACTTGCTCTATTATTTCTAGTTTATCACTCTAGCATCCAAAACATGTCTGGGAGCACTGTTAATGGGAAAACATGAAATATATTCTACAAGTTGTTTATGAACAGCTTCTTTTCTGAGAAGAAAAGACAAAAATAAATTGTGACTCTGTCCTAGTTTGGACAGGTATTATTTTAAATTTTATAAAATGGGAGACCCGGGGCTTATAAGGAGACAAGAATTTATTAAACTATATATATAGTTATATAAACTAAGTTTATATATAGTTTATATATATATAAACTATATATATATATAGGGAAAGAGAGAGCGATAGTTGTTATAGAGTGCAAAACCAAACAACAAAATATATAATCAGTAGAATGTAAAAACAAACAACAACAAAGTGTATAATCAGTAAACTTTGAAACAGTAGTGTATAGAACAGACACAGATGGCCGCCCTTTCCTCCGACAACCAGCAGGGGCCGCCGGAATGCGCCGTTGAACAGGGAGGGAGCAGAGTGGGGGAAAGAATGCAATGGACCTGAAAGGAAAAATCCCAGCTCTGTTTTTTTTTAAGAAGAAAACAGAGTCTCAGGGGATCAAAGTGTCAGATGAACCCACAAAATATGCAGCTGATAGAGGTGCTCCGGGAAAACCTGGTGTTGAAGAGCTGGTTGGAGATAGTCCAGTCTGGAAATGAGAACTAGCTGGAGAACAGCAGATTTCCCTTTTCTCCCGAGTCCACGCCGAGAAGAGAGTGAGTCTCAGCCCTCCGGAAACCACTCCTCTTCCGTTTCTGTCTGTGTGCATGTCCAGGCTTTTCCCATCCCGTTGCACCCGCCCCTCCCCAGCCCCGACTGGCCCGGCCCCACCTGCACAGGCAGGATAAAAAAAAAAAAAAAAAAAGGTTGTTGTTTTTTTTTAAAAAAAGGGAATTGCTACCCCTTGACAGACTCGTACCAGCTACAGTGTTCGTGCTTCACTGTAACAGCGAGTTCTGTGCACTTATTGGAAACAGGGATATCAAGGGGACACAGGTCTTTTTGATTTCAAGGAGTTTTTCACCTGAGAAAAAGTAGTAACTAAGTGAGGAGAATGCCATTTATATTTCTAGATGTTTGCAAATAAACAGCTGTGGAACACTTCAGTGGTTTATGAAAAAAAACCCAAACAAAACTGTTTCTTCTCTAGAGATAGGGTTACGCTGGAGTCAAAGAAGTTACACACATACAAAATAGGGGAAAAGTGAGAAAGACATAAACTTAGGGTATCATTGCTGTATCATCTACTTGACAAAAAGTTTTCCTTTCATTTCTACCCAAATGACTGTAACTTTCCACATGAGATTATAACACCCATGTTGCAGTGCTAAGTAGTTATCCAGAAGTACCTGATGAGTCTTACTCCTGTTAGAGGTGTAGGAAATCTACTGGTGTCCTCCCAGACTTTAAAACCCAGCTAGAAGTTTATCAATGAGTTATCTCAGAGATAGCACACCTTGAATGAGATACAGTGTCACACTCTAGTTCGTTAAACAAGCTTTTATATAAGTGTTATGGTTTCCATAGAAACATAACTAAATCTTTCCTCCAGCATAATCCCAAAGGCTTTCACAGACCTAGAAAATATGTAGTTACTAGTCAAATCATTATTTATGCTGACAAAATGAATGCCACAGTTGTCACCCAGTCAAGGTTTTCGAATCGGGCAAAATAAGTTTAAATCCCACAATGAGAATTGCCTTGTAGCATTCAGCCATTTTCTGGAATCTCATTTTCCAGCAAGTTCAGGTTTATAAACCTCTAATGAAAACATACAGAACTGCATAGACTATAGATGGGGAAGACACTCCTTATTTATCTTCCTAAAGCACGTTGATGAGTGCAAAACCCATGAGAAAAGAAATAATAATAATGCTGATGATCTCCTTCTCATCTATGTTATTTCCAGTTGTGATTTTTTTAGTGTTCTTCATACTGAATTTTAAATGTCCCCCTGAATTGTTGGGCCTCTCACTATGTAACAGGGATTTTCCAGGCAGAAAGGGATTTTCCTGATAGTCAGTCTACAGTGTCATCTTGTGTAATTTCACCCCACTTGTCTTAGAAGTTTAGAATGTTGTTTGTTTTGCTAGGTTATGACTGAAGATAATTCTTGATACTGTTCTTTAACAGAGATGGGACTGATCTGCACTAATTCTTTAGTAGTTTGTGGACATTTTAATACTTTCGAGTAAAAGAGAAGCAGTCAATAAGCTTGTTTGCAAAATCACAGGATGGGAAAATATGGGTAAAGAGGCCTTGATGCAAAAAGACGTTTAAGATCATCCAGTCCAATCACTGATCACTGGGCCCAGAGTAATAGATAATCCTTGACTGAGTTTTCCCAGACATCTTTTTTTGGGTTTGGGATTTTTTTATTTCAAACTTTTTTTTTTTATTATTTTTAAGTGATATAGACCTGGGTAATATATAAATTTTTTTTGACCATTTGTGATCTTCGTATTTTGTTCTTTCAGTGCTGAGATGTGCTGGTTTCATAGCAGCTGAACAGCCAAGAGAAATAATCTCCAAAAGTTAAAGTTCTTTCTTTTCTTTGTGTTCCCCTAGCTCATTTTTAATCTCAGTGTTACCACGGTATTAGAAGTACTTTATAAACTGTTTCCCACCTCAGTACTAACTACTCCCCCGTTAGCTTTTCTATAGCCTGCTTATAATGTTAAAAAGTCACTATAAGGTTAAAGGTCACTATAAGTTCAAAGCAAGTTCCTATAAACTTCTTCCTGGCTTTTGTAATACAGAATGCAGAAGAGTGATTAAGGATGGGTAACAGGAAATTTCCAGGTCCACTTATCATTTCCATGTGTCATGATCCGATATTAGGATATGTGGCAATTTTTATGAAAGGTTTAAAGGTGATCTCCAAATGGTGAAATTAAGACACAAACGAGGTCAGATGCCACATGCATAACAAAGTTTTATTATAGTAACATAACCAAGTTCCTAAGGCAGATTAGACAGGGAGAAAAAGTAAAGAAAGGAGAAAGCAGAAGACAGCAAGTGATAGGATAGTTACCACCAGGATCCCACATTGACGTCAGTGGGGAGATGCTTGCCTAGCTTTTTCATAGCGTCCGAGATTTTTTATATAGTTCTTGTCCACTACACCCCCACTTCTCCCTGTGCAGATGAGGAATTTCCTTCTACCTTCTCTGTACTCTTCCGAGAGATAAGGGAGAGGGGTATAGTGTAGATAACAGAGTCCTTGGTTTTGTTAATTGGTGAGCAGCAGCCAACTCCGGCTAATTTATTGCAGGAAGACCAGTAGTTTTCGAGGACAGTTCAATCCCAGCACCAGCTGCAGACCTCCCCCCATCTCCAATCTCAGGCACACATCTTGGCAGAGGGTGGGGGGGTCTCAAGACAAACAACAGATGTCCTGAGTGTCTCAACTTCTTGGATTGTTTGAGACAAACACTATCATGTCCTGCATGTCACACCATGCTATAAGTTGTCATCCTTATTGCTCTCCAGTTTCGTTCAAGAGGAGGGAAACTATTTTTGACTTTTGGTTAAATACTTTGATTTCTGATAAAGAAGTCACTTCTGACACAGTCCTTCTTCTGCCACGCTGACTTCAGACTCTTGATGTTCAAATTGCAGTTGCTGCCTCCTGGCGCAGTGTCCTGATCAGTCACCAGACATTCACACTAATCTGCTAGTGGAAGCAGCCTGTTTTCCTCTGTGACCTTTTGCCTTTTTTTTGGATCATTGTATCATTGGAGGTTTAGGTATTTTCAGCTTTGAGTAGGAGCACTACTTTGGCCAGGTATTCAGTCCTGCTAGAGGTCACTGATCAAAGAATCATAGAATGATTTGGCTGGAAGAGACCTTCAAGATCATCAAGTCCAGCCATTAACCCTACACTGCCAGGATCGTTAAACCATGTCCCCCAGCACCACGTCTACGCGATTCTAAACACCTCCAGGGATGGGGACTCAACCACCTTCCTGGGTAGCCTATTCCAATGCCTAACCACCCTCTCTGGAAAGAAATTCCTCCTGATATCTAACCTAAATTTCCCTTGGCGCAATTGAAGCCATTGCCCCTCATCCTGTCATCTTTAATGAAGGCAAAGAGGTCGACCCCCACCTCCCTATAACTTCCCTTCAGGTAGTTGTAGAGAGCAATAAGGTCCCCCCTGAGCCTTCTCTTCACCAGACTAAACAATTCCAGCTCTCTCAGCCTTTCCTCATAGGAGAAACTCTCCAGACCCTTCACCAGCTTTGTTGCCCTTCTCTGAACCTGTTCCAGTATCTCAACATCCTTTGTGTAATGAGGGGCCCAAAACTGGACACAGTACTCAAGGTGTGGCCTCAAAGTCCTTAGTACTCAAGGTGAGGCCTTATCAAAATGATAAGAAGATAGGAGCATCTTTGTCATCTTTGTCTTTGAAATCAGGTGCTTTTATTTTTGTATTTTTTTTTTTTTATTTCATTGCAGTGAGAAAAAGCATTTAACTAAAACAGGATTAGACTGTGCCTGCAGTCTACTGAATGTCTGTTAGCAGACCAGACACGGGTCTGCTCCCATTAATCCTATCTCCTTAGGGAATACTATTTATTTGCCATGTTGGTACTTCGGATACAATAAATTAAATTAGTTATGTGTTGGGTACAGTAAATACCACATGAAGTAGTATGACTGACAGGGACAAGGAAGGGGCATCTGGGTTCTTTAAGGAATGAGAACTTTGGACTGTAGTGAAAAACAGTGTGAAAGTGAGTATATCAGTTGCCTAAATAAAACCTTTTCTTCTTATTCAGTGAAAGGATGATATAGTCTATAAGGAAGCCCCACAATGGACTTCAAGTGCCAAGAAAATCAGAGGGCCCATAACCCCTTATCATAATGACTGAACTCAATCTGCCATCAAAAAAGCCTTGTTTTCCTGCAGAAGTTTGCCCTTCTTGTTCTTTGTACTTATGGAACCTCACACCCTCGTATTTTAGCTAAACTTTTCCTTGTTTAGCTTTCTTCTACTACTTCCTGTCTTGAGGCTCTGAATAGCTCTCTTCTGAGATTATGTATATTCTTTTCTATGTATATTGTTACCTTGCAGGTATATTCAGTCTGTTACTCTTGTTCCTTTTATTGCCAATATAAAATTAACTCCTTCAGTGTCTATATAATTGATTATTCTGTGTATAAATCTATAAGAGCTATGTGGACTTGATTTCTCCTGACTTTGAGTTTTAAAAATAGTTACAACATTTGAAACAATGTTTTAAGGAACTCAAAAGCACACAAACTAACCTCAGTTCAGAGTGTGAAAAATATCTGTGATACCTATCAATAGCCATTACCTATCAATACCAATCTATAAGAGCAGGAAGTTTGATTCTGTGAATTCAGAACTTTTTCCTAATCTGAATATATTGTCTCATAAAGCGGAGCCTGGAAATAAGCACTTCTTTCTGGAATAATGGAGAGGGTCCTTTTGAGCAGCCATCCCAGCAGTTCTTAGAAAATTTAAGGACCAGACTGAGGTGAGAATGGCTTATCGAGGATCTGTATTTAACCCTGCCTCTATTCAGGAATGGCAGAAGAGCAAGCTAAAATTCTACAAAATCCAGATGAAACTCTTAGGCTTTATTTAATTAGCACTGTATAAAGTTCTTTTTTTTTTTTTTTTTTTTCCTGGGGTTTTAATTATACAATGCTACTGCAATTCAGTTAAGCAACTTAGCATAGGTTTAATGAAGGTGCATAAATAGTCCTATCACTTTCAACACTAAACATGAGCAGGTGCTTTATTAGAACTGGGCTAAATTTTCCTGCTACATTTTTGTGTTATGATTGACAGATATCTGAACTGCAGTGTCTTCTGTAATCTACAGTCCCTTTGCTCATGGGTGGCAATGTCCCTGTCTTCTGCTCCTGTTACAGGAACCTCTGAGATTTAGCCAAAACCTAACCCTGTTCTTTCTCTGTTTAAAGGGGCAAATGCAGCTTTTCCAGCTTGGTGTTAGGTGATATATCCCGGTCAAGACAGAGAAATTTCCTGAGGAGCTCATCTGGGCCTGCTGACTGTGGATCACCAATGGGCATTGGTAGAAACTGATGGCTTGGTCACTGACCTCTAGACACTGGGTGTTTATTGTGAATGTCATCCCTGTTACAAAACAGATGGTTTAGTCCACAGCAAAGAGCCAGATGGGTATTAGAGCTGGACACAAGTCTCCCTGACTCCACATACTGCTTCATCTGGGGGCAGGGCACAGTTGTCAGCTCTCATTAATCCTTGTGAGTGAACTCAATGTCCTCCCAGCTGCGTTGAAGACAGACAGACTTGTGGAGACCTGAGGAGCAGCAGCTGCTCTGGGGACTTTCAGCTTCCATGGGGGAAAATTCCTTCTCTGATCACTGTCTGTCCTGTGCTCTTTCCTTGGGGCAGAGAGAAGAGCTGTCACTTATGTGCTCCTGGCATGGGGAGACAAGAAGAGAGATGAGCAGTCCTTCTTAGAGATGCCCTTCATGTGGGGGGTGACAACCAGCCCATTAGGAGGACTGAGCTGCAGCTTTATGTTGATGAAGAAATCATCAGGGGAGTTAGCTGGTCTTGAGAGGGGACACAGGCACTGTTTTGAAGCTATAACAGATGGAAAAGCAGCTGTGAGATTAAATATTCTTTCATGTCTCTGTATTTACATCCAAGTACAAAAGTTCTGTCCTTTCATCTTGGGGGTGATCACACGGCAAGTGCAGGACAACATGGGGTTCAGGCCCAGCCAACATCGGTTCATGAAGGGCAAGTCCTGTTTAACCAACGTGATCTCCTTCTAAGATCAGGTGACTCACCTCGTGGATGAGGGCAAGGTGGTGAATGTTGTCTACCTGGACTTCAATAAGGCATTCGACACCCTTTCCCACAGCATACTGCTGGGGAAGCTGGCAGCTCATGGCACAGATAGCAGGACTCTTTGCTGGGTTAGAAACTGACTGATTGGCCGAGCCCAGAGGGTGGTGGTGAACGGAGTAAAATCCAGTTGTCAACCAGTCACAAGCAGTGTCCCTCAGGGCTCAGTTTTGGGACCTGTCTTGTTTAATATCTTCATCAATGACCTGGATGAGGGAATCAAATGTACCCTCAGTAAATTTGCAGATGACACAAAATTAAGCACAAGTGTCAATCTGCTTGAGGGTAAGAAGGCTCTGCAGCAGGATCTGGACAGGCTGGAGCGATGGGCTGAGGTCAATTGTATGAGGTTTAACAAAGCCAAGTGCTGGGTCATGCACTTTGGTCACAACAACACCCAGCAATGTTACAGGCTTGAGGAGGAGTGGCTGGAAAGCTGCCTGGTGGAATGGGACTTGGGGGTGTTGATCAATAGCCAGATGAACATGAGCCAGCAGTGTGCCCAGGTAGCCAAGAGGGACAATGACATCCTGGCCTGTATCATAAAATGTGTCATCAGCAGAAGTAGGAAGGTGATTGTGCCCCTGTATTAGGCACTTGTGAGACTGCACTTTGAGTACTGTGTCCAGTTTTGGTCACCACAGTACAAGAAGGACATTGAGGTGCTGGAGTGGGTGCAAAGAAGGACAATGAAGCTGGTGAAAGGGCTGGAAAGCCTGCCCTGTGAAGAACGGCTGAGGGAACTGGGTTTGTTTAGTTTAGAGAACAGACTGAGAGGAGACCTTATTGCCCTCTACAACTACCTAAAAGGAGGTTGTAGTGAGGCTGGTGTTGGTCTCTTCTCTCCAATTAGGAATGATAGGATGAGGGGGAATGGCCTCAAGTTGTGTCAGGGGAGGTTTAGATTGGATATTAGGAAGAAATTCTTCACTGAGAGGGTAGTTAGGCACTGGAACAGGCTGCCCAGGGAAGTGGTGGAGTCACCATCTCTGGAGGTGTTTAAAGAATTAATAGATGCAGTGCTTGAGGATATGGTGTTTAGAGAAATGCTAGGACAAAGGTTGTACTTGATGACCCTGGAGGTCCTTTCCAACCATATTGATTCTGTGATTCTGTGATTAAAGTTTGAGTTTAAAATTAATTTTATTTGTAGTTTAAGATACCTTAACATTACAAAGTCTCAGGAAGACTAGCAGTTGGTACTGGTTTGCTCTGGCAAGGCCAGAGTTTCCTAGGAGCTGGTTTGGATCTCCACAGGGACAATCTATACATCTTTGCCAGGGTCATGCTCCAGCCAAGCCACTGAGACACCAGATGAAGGGACTTATGGAGGAGCTGAGCCCACTATATATCATCAGGTAGAATTCCCACGTAGGAAAAGGCCCCTTGAGGCAAGACCTCAAGCACCATGTTACATGGAAGGAGGAATGACAAAGAGCAATCCTCAAGCAGGAGAAGGATTCAGACTCCCATAAACTAGATATGAGGGGGTAGGGGGGGAAATGCCTGTCCTTTGGGGAGTGGGCTAGAGACTGTTGAGGGGTGTTGTGCATTCCCCAATGTTACCTCAGGGTTGGTACCAGTCAGGAGGTTCTTGAGCATTGCAAACTCGCTCAAATGCCTATTCACAAATGCACGCAGCATGGGGAACAAAGAGGATGAACTAGAGATCTGTGTGTGATCTCAGGACCGTGATCTTATTGCAGTCACTGAGACATNCACAGTCAGTCCAGTAGGTTCCTCCAGAGCATTGATGATAACTTCCTAATACAGATGTTGGAGGAGCCAACAAGGAGAGGAGTGATGCTGGACCTTGTACTGACCAACAAAGAGGGTCTGGTAGAGGATGTGAAGGTAGGAGGTACTCTTGGCTGTAGTGACTACGAGATGGTGGAACTTAGAATTGCAGGCAGCAGGCACAGGGCCACAAGCAGGATTTCTACCGTGGACTTCAGAAAGGCTAATCTTGGCCTTCTCAGGGAACTGCTTGGAAAAGTCTATGGGACAGGGCTCTGGAGGGCAAGGGGGCTCAAGCAAGCTGGCTAATATTCCAACGTCATTTCCTCCAGGCTCAGGATCAGTGTATCCCAAAGTGCAGGAAATCTAGTAAGTCAATTAGGAGACCTGCATGGTTGAGCAAGGAACTACCAGTAAAACCTAAGTTGAAGAGGGAAATATATAAAACATGGAAGGAGGGACAGGTCACTTGGGAAGAATATAGGGCGGTTATCAAAGGATGCAGGGATGCAACAAGGAAAGCTAAGGTTTCCCTCGGAATCAAGCTAGCGAGGGAGGTCAAAGATAATAAGAAAAGCTTCTACAAGTATGTTGGAGGCAAAAAGAAGCCTAGAGGCAATGTGGGCCCACAACTGGATGAAGTGTGTGCCCTGGTGAGCGAGGACAGAAAGAAGGCTGAGTTACTGAATGCCACCTTTGCCTTGGTCTTTACTACTAAGGTCAGCTACCAGGAGTCCCAGGTCTCCAAGACCACAGATGAAGTCTGGAGGGAGGAGTTCTTTCCTCAGTTGAAGAAGCTTGGGTTAGAGACCAATTGAGCAGACTGGTCATCTACAAATCTGGTGAGGCCACACCTTGAGTACTGTGTCCAGTTTTGGGCCCGTCACTACAAGAAGGATATTGAGGTACTGGAGCGAGTTCAGAGAAGGGCAATGAATCTGGTGAAGGGTCTGGAGAGTTTCTCCTATGAGGATAGGCCGAGGGAGCAGCTATTGTTTAGTCTGGAGAAGAGGAGGCTCAGGGGAGACCTTATTGCTCTCTACAACTACCTTAAGGGAGGTTGTAGGGAGGTGAGGGTCAACCTCTTCACCCCAGTTAAAAATGACAGGACGAGGAGCAATGGCTTCAAGTTGCACCAAGGGAAACTGAGGTTAGATATCAGGAAGAATTTCTTTACAGAGAGGGTGGTCAGGCATTGGAATGGGCTGCCCAGGGAAGTGGTTGAGTCCCCATCCCTGGAAGTGTTTAAAAATCATGTGGATGTGGTACTGGGGGACATGGTTTAGGGACACCCTGGCAGTGTAGGGTTAACGGTTCGACTTGATGATCCTAAAGGTCTCTTCCAACCAAATGATTCTATGATGACTGTTGAAATCAAGGACACAGCTTCCAGGGCTAATGGAAACAGGACACTTGTCATGTTTCTATATGAAATACACTCTAAAATTATATTCCATCATTTTATTACTATTCTCTATTCATCTCATGAAGCTTAGTCCCTTGAAAGACAATTGTAATACAGACAGCATGTTAAAAATACTTATGGAGAAATAATTCAGAATCAACTTGAGAAGAGCATGGGTAACCATGGAATTTAAACTGTAATTGCCTGTTCACTCCTGTTATACCTACAGGAGTATTCAGCTTTTGTGTCATAAATTCTTCCACTGATTTACTGCATACCATCAAGCAATCTACCTCACTTTCCTGTCCATGTTTTTCCAGTTTGATACCAGGCTATTTGAGATCAGTACGGTTTCTCACAGTGAGAACATGCATAATGCTTCCTTTGAGATACATGCAGCTCATGAATATGCAGTCAGGTGAGCATATTAGGTAACTCCAGTGCTACTAAGAGCAAAGCTACAGCCACAAGTATGCTTCTTCTCAACCCTCACTCAAAGCTGAACTAACGATTGTCTCTTCAGCCTATGACAAGAAAGAATATTTACTGCTGGAATGTTTTGACATGTCAAAGTCTAGTTGGGCTAAAGAAGGGTCAAGCTCGACTAGAGAGTTGCAAGATTCATTTCACCTAGCCATAGGCACATACAAGTTAGCAGAATAGAATAGAAATAGAAGAATAGTTCAGCTAGAAGGGAATTAAAATTATCATCTAGTCCAACTGCAAATGATGCCAAGTCAAAGCCAGGTGTCTAGGCTACTCCTTCATTGAGAGACAGTTGCTTCTCTGTGATGGTACAGTCTTACTACTTAAAACACTGTTTTCTGTGTCTACAGATGGACTCCAAACTAGCTGTCTCTTTCATGTTCCTACAAATAGCTGAGAAGAATGAAATCCCATGTAGATATTTGTTCCATGTTCTGGCTTCTTTGGAGCTCCAGTTCTAGCACAAAGCAGTAACTTTGGTATATGTATGCCAGTGCAGTGCCCGTGACAAAATACTGCTTTCTCTGGGAGAACTAATCGTTAAATACTGATCTAATGTCGGGATGTCTAACTGTCATTGACATTTTGAATGATCACATAAATTAACTACTCTGAATATGATCTCAATAGCTGTGAAGTTGCCATTTTGCAGTGGAGGTTGACTTATCACACACATGATGGGACAATGTTTTTCTATTAGTATTTCGCCCTTGTGCACTTATTTGTCCTGTCAGTGAGACTGAGGCAATTTTAATTATCATTTTGTAACTTCATTTATTTTTATAAAAGATATTATGAGTCAGATAATTCAAGGTGTCTGTTGCTGTTTGCCCATTTTCTTTCCATGGTTATTCCTTCAAGGACAACTGGAGGGAGGTAATTTGTATTCATGTGCCTGCCTTTCACCAACAGAAATGCAATGGAGGAAATGTGCTGGTGCTCTAGGCACATCCATGTGTCAGTTTGAAGAGCTTCTATCATAGTCTTTGAAGACAGCACCAAAGGGCAGTTTTCACCAGAAAGTGATTTCTGCATCCATGTAGGTGTGGGCTGGGGACATGGAAGGGATTCTGTCTTAGCAGAGGGTTGGTGTCATTAGGCTATTTGGCTTAATGGTTGGTTGATGGCAGTTTGAAGTCTTTTGGCACTGATAGTCAAAAATGCCTCTTCCTTGGCCATCAAAAGCCAGATTTAACGGCAAAACTTAGCATAATTGTCCAGATCTGATTCCCATTGTTCTTCGCTCATGCTTCTTTTCTTTTCACATGCTTCTTTTCTTCCCCATCCATTAGCTAGATTGATATTAAGCTAGTTAATTGCTGGCATTGCATTCTCAGGACTGACATTTAAAACAGATATTTCAGTATAGTGAATGTGAAACAAGTTCAGGGTCAGTCACACACCTCAGAATTGTTTGATGATTTTGATAGGCAGCCTGGCATTCAGTAAACACTTTACATGTCTTTACAACCATGATAGAAAATTTTCTCTCTCTTTAACAGAAATTTATTATTTTGTTCAAGCTGAATGTCATGGCAACACATAATATTGATCAGAGACATGTAGTCTGTATGCATGACTATCCCATCCTCCTGCATCACCAAGATGGAAGGATATTCAAAGAAAACACAAACTTACAATTTTTTTTTGTTGGATGATAGAGGAGAAAATAGTGAGCTGTTGCATGATTGGGACATATTTTCTCAAGATGTTGTTTACTTAGATGGGGGCGACACTTATCACACTTGCAATCTGCAACACAACTTCACTTTTGCTAGAGTAGACCAGTTGCAGTGATATCCAAAAGTCTTCTTTGACCTTACAGGTAGTCCAGAAACTTTGTAATTATGAACTATAGTTTATTTCTCATTTAGAATAATAATTGGATTATTATATTCTTTAATAACTTGATTATATGCTACTTTATTTGTAGACTCTTAGAAGTGGTTTGATGACTAAGTTAGTCTTTGTAGATTTTGCTCTGTAAGGTTCCCAATTAAATTCAAGACTAGTTGCCTGGGAGACCAAACAATGCAATTCAAAAGGCAACGTTGTGCAGGCTAGTTGCAGGCTGCCTAGTTTGTGTCCTACTTTATTCTACAGAAGACCTGGTTTCAGAAGTTTTTGGGTACTTCCTGCTCTTATACTTTCTTTTTTCAATGTGATAGGAAGCTTTAATTGTAATTCAAGTCTCATAATTTTATTATCTTGTCTCTAAGAAATAGAATGAGATTTTCTCCTACTACTGTATATGATTTTAATAGACACCTTCAGCAGTGTTATTAGCCTTCTATTTTAAAAGTTCACATGAAGATTTTCAGTGACAAGTACCATTTGAGACAATTAAGAGTAGTAACTCTAAAAAAGAACTCTTTAACATATTAACTGATCTAACTAGGTAAATAGTATTACTTACTAATGTTCAGAAAAGTGAATAAGATCCATGTCACATTACCTGGTGAAGGCAGAAATAGTTCTTGTCTTGAAGAACATTATTGTCAACAGTCAAAACAAAAAAGCATCACCGTGATTTCATAGATTCACAGATACTAGGGGTTGGAAGGGACCTAGAAGATCATCTAGTCCAACCCCATTACCAGAGCAGGATCACCTAGACCAAGTCGCCTAGGAACAGATCCAGGCGGGTCATGAGTGTCTCCAGAGATGGAGACTCCACAACCTCCCTGGGCAGCCAGTTCCAGAGCTCTGTCACCCTCACTGTGAAAAAGTTCTTCCTTGTGTTTACCCTAAACCTCTTGTGCTCCAGAGAGGATCTCGTCCTGTCATTGGATGACATTGAGAAAAGTCTGGCTCCATCCTCTCTCGAGTAAATACCATAGTGACCAGTCAGCAGTACGATTAACTGGATGGACTGCCTTCTGCACGCGCCAGCAGCGCAGGCAGTGCTAAGGCTGCTTTCTCTGTGCACGGGAGTGAATATCTGGTGTCCAGGCAGCCACAAACACCCCTCCGGCAAGGGGTTACACCCCCTGTAAACAATTAACCCTCTCAGCTGTACCTTCCCGGAACGATCTCCGCTGCTGTAGGCTAAATCCCTGAGTAGAGAAAGCCTGTAACCTGTTAGATAAATAGAAAAAGAGGAAAAAAAAAACAACCCTAGCATGAATTAAAATTATCGGGAGAGATGGTCCTCTCTTTCCACTCTGCCTATCTGATTTTTCTGAAAGAAAATGTAGAATTATCCAGTTTGGGATATTTCCTTCTTTTTTGTTATTCTCTGCAAACCATTCTAGGTCATTCATATGTATTGTTGAGAAGGAGAGAAAACCTCCTGAAAAGAAAACTTACCCGAAAAAGCATCTCTGTGATGCATTGACTCTGCCAGGTTGCTGCCTCAACCCCACGCACTGGCATTTTGAAGAGAGGAGGAATGTATCTCTGATGCCAACAGCTGTCTCACTGTGCGCTGATTCATTTGTCAGTCCTGACTCTGATTACTGAAGCACAATTGTGACCTATGAGCTGCCTTGTCAATGTGCAAACATTGGCTGCTTAAACTGACAGGATATAAGCAGCAAGTATCTAACTTCCAAGCCTGGAGCAATATTCATCTCTATTGTGCTTCCAAGTGGGACTGGGGGATCCTGAAAGAGGGTGTATAAACGCAGTGTGAAAACAGAGCATGCTTCAAAATCCGTGACCTGTCTTAAAATGGTTTGATTTGTTTCATCTGACAGCACGAAGCACATGACAAGACACTGAAAATGTACATGGCACATAACCCTTGTAAGCAGTGACCCTGCCAGTTTCACCAGTTAAACAATACCTAGGGAAGTATTGCAACAAATTCTCCCGAATATTGGCCATAAACATGCTTTACATCTCTGGTAGCTGCAGGGTCATTTTGCAGGTCTATATTTAGGGGATTGGGAAATTTGGGATTGTCCCACATAAAAGCTGGGTTAGCAAATGATCTAGCAAATCTTCACAGGAAAGATGCTCCTATTACTTTTTGAATTTTACTTGGATTTAGTGTATTAGGTGAAAACAACAATAGCTTCTTAATTTTATTTGCATATCTGCATGCCTTTCTAAAGAGGTGTCTGAGTGATGCAGGAGTTTTTTGTGTGGTCCCCACGTGGTCAAGTAGCTTCAGTACTGCTAAGATACAGTCACAACACAAAGATAGAATAAAGAGGCCCATATGCAGGACAGAGCTGCCTGCCTGGGGTGAAACATGAAACAAAACAGGGCATCAACTGATTAAACCATCAATCCAATTCAGCAGCTGCTTCTGATCAGTGGTGACATGATGCAGATCACTATCGCTGTCTGGCTACCAACACAGAGATCCTTGCAGAAGGATGTTGATGGGAAATAAGCCTGGAAGATATGACTTGAAGGATTGTAAATTTTATGGAAATGACTGATTTTTACATGATGGGGCCTGATAAGCACTAAGCAAGGATATTCTAGACAATGCTCTATGCTTAGCTCTGCAAAATGCACTGTTACTTAGCTCTCATTCTTATGCAAAGTGCTCTGCTCTGTGTGGCACTTCTCAGCCGTTTCTCCCTTAAATGAAGATTCATCTTCCCTTCTGGTCATTCCAGCTGAAAAGGTTAGCAAAGGATATCTGCATTAACACTCAGTATCTGCTGCCATTCTCCACTGAATGTACAGCCATGCCTGTGTCCCTCTTTTGTTTCTCCAGGAAGCTCAAACTGTCATAGTGCTCTTTTGTCCTGGAAACCTGAGAGAAGGCTCCTCTCTGTCCACAGATTTCAGTAGCCAGTGCTTATGTGCATAATATAACAGCCCAGTGTTTATTGAGCAAACATACTCATCTTGTTTTAAATAAAAAGTTTGTCTCAAAAAAATTTAACTGCACAAATACAGCAAAATCTTATACCTTATAAGTAGCTTCTGGATCTGTGATATTCTGACTGCAGCATGGAGCTTAAACAGCATCCATGTGTTCATTAAATGGATGAAATGCCTGCTCACTGGTGGGCTGCAAGGGGCAGCAGGGAATGGGGAGTGGTCATGGTGTGGGCTGCACCTGGTGTGATGCTCCGTAGATTGGCATGGCACCCAACATGCTGCAATGTTTTTGCCAGTGCTATAGTGCCAGTGCTTTTGCTCATAGCTATAGTCTAAAACAAGAGTACTATAAAAATTGCAGATGATGCTGGTGCAACATGAAGCAGTGGGAAGAGCTGGGCAGCCATTCAGAGCAATAAGCAGTATTTGGATCTGCCCAGGATAAAACTTTTTCCCTTGTCCTGTGGAGGACTGGCCTTTGAAGCTGGCCATGAAAGCATGGCCACACCCCATAGCTGAGGTTGCAGCGGGTGCTTGGAGCAGGCCTGGGAAGGCCTGGTGGGAGTCTGTCTACCTCCTGGACGCATAAATGTGCAACATCATGTAGATGATGTCAAGCATGTGGGATGGCCTGGGATTCTTCTTACAAAGTCCCATGAGAAGAAACCTCTGTTTAGGGTCTGCAGAAGCAAAGATTATTTGCAGGCAACCAACATTCAAATGCCATTCAGATTTTCCATTATAGAATTATGGAAGGGAATTATAGTGGTGCTTTGGATTACTTCTCACCTGATCAGGGCCAAGGTTTTCTCACCTAACTACACAGGATGGGAGACTGCAGCCTAGAAAGCAGGCATTCAAAAAACAGTTATGTTTATGCAGGAATTCAGTGTCAGCCCCCTCAGAGACACTTTGAGAAAAAATGCATTTTTTTTTGTGCCTCAAGAGAGGGGTAACAAGAAATACTAATGATTTTTTACATCTATATGCACAGCATTGGGAGACCACACTGAGGACCTGGGAGTGGTTCAGGGGAAAGATTCTGGCTGCAAAGAGTAGACATGCAACCAAAACTAAGGCAGGCTCCCCGTCTTTCCTTTCAATCACTGGAGGTGATTTTGGGGAGTAACACATTGCATCCAACCATGCACTTTATGAGGGATGTAGAAAAACTGCTGAAGACACAGCAAAAACACCCCACCACCATGGCTCCCTTACAAAAAAACAAACAAACAAACAAACAAAACAAAACAAATAAAAATGGATGTAATCTTTAGACAAAATGTTGAAATGTGTGAGCTTCAAAGGTTTCAGCATGTTCAGACTGCTGGAAATAAAACTGAAATATCATTTCACTGTAACCCGGAAAATCTCAGCAGGAAGAAAATATCAGTTAGCAAATGGCTCATTAAACTCAGTGTAGAGGAAGGTATAATGAGATCCAGTGGCTGGATGCTGAAGATGGAAAATGTGAAGAAATAAAAATAAGGTGCTGATATTAACTTTTCACGAGTAGCTATTAGGGCAGTATTAGGGCAGCAGTCAGGAAAGGAGCATTTTCCCTGCCTCCTGTTGTCCCAGAAACAGAGGGATACTTCTTAGGAAGACTGGTGAAACACTGATTGTTAGGCTGGAGGATTAACACAAGAACACATCTTGTGTTCTGTGACACCTGTGGTGAGGTGAGGGAACCTGCTGTTCCCTAAGGGGCTTTAACTCTGTGGATCAATGAGTGAAAGGATTAGGATCTCATTTTATCTTGCAGTAGTTATTGATTTTTTTTTTTAAACTCCCCAATTTAAACACACACATCAAGAAGAAGGACATGCAAAAAGGCTGGTTAGGTATATTGCCTGTTGCTGCACTGAGCTGGACTCCTATGGGTGTTACAGAAATGCGAAATCTAGTTACTAAATTAAATCAGTCCCACTAAGGTGTCAATAGACAGACTGGCTCAGTTTTTCAGAAGGAAGACTTGCTGCCATTTTAAAGTAAAAATAACCACCATGTGCCAAGTATATCTTTTACAAACACTCATCCAACAAATATCTGCTCATATTAAGAAATGGTTTGAGTAGAGAATGGGTAGCTTAATCAGAGGTGGGGTGAAATTAAGGTCACCATACCATATTCAAGGTTAAGATATAAACCAGCTATTCTTTGGGACATGAAGATATGTTTTCATCATGCAGCTGATGCTGGCATACCACCAACATTTGGCATACCACCCCATTTGTGGTGCCTTCTCTACTTCTGCCTGCTGTCCCCAACCTCTGTGCTGATCTTTGTCCAGGCAAAGGCAGGGGTATTGCCTTGCACATGCCTTGTGAGGGAGTTCAGAAGGGATTTACAGGAAGGACATGGGAGCACTCAGCATTTGGGACCTTACATTTCCATTCTCTGCTTCACCTTGGCGTTAGCTTTTATCCTACTCAAATGAACTAGTTGCAGCTTTATGCCAGTGGTTCATCTGTAATACCAAATCCAGATAAGAACTGAAACTGTGTGAAGAGAGATCTGTGCATTCAGATATTAATTTGATGCTTACCTTAGTTGTAACCCTGACAAGATGTATGCAATAACTTATATAATAAATATT
>VYZU01026569.1:22680-40762 GCA_013401355.1 Ceyx cyanopectus | reverse complement strand
TCTGTGATTCTGTGATTTCTATAGCTTCTCTTTATGCCTTAGTATTACTCCACATGTAATTTTCCTTTAACAATGTAAAATAGCAATGCCTTTCCTGTACCTCATTTAATTGATCAGGTTGTAGCTGCTAGCAGAACAGACCACAGCTTGAAATGCAACAATCAATACTTTCTCCACCCACCCTTAGAAAGTGAAAGAGAATATATAATGGAGTTTTTATTTGCTTACATAAACATGCCCTAACTGCTTCTACACTATACAGACTTTGGGATGGAATGAAAGTAGCTTAAAAAAAATCCTCAAACGTGTTAATGAATCTGTTAAAATCATAATTGTATCAATTAACAAAACCAGATCATTCTTTTGTCAAGTTTTATTTCAATTATACTATGAGACATTCATGTTATACTAGTTGCAGAAAATCCCAGGGTGAAGATCTAGTACACACCTCTACTATGAGAAGGCAAATGTGCAAAGACTTCATGCAGCTTATTTTTCTAGAGCTCTTATTGCAAGACCAAGGCCCAGGTAAAAGCTTGAAAAAAACCAGACACCAGCAGTATGGTGTCCTTCAAGAAAGTAGCACCTCCTGCTGAGCCAACATAATGATTTTAAAACTCTAAAGGCAATTAACATCCCTTAGAGGATACATCTTGGAACTGACAAGATGACAACTGACATCTTAAATTGACAATTCAACAGAAATGTGTTAAAATTACAGTTTTGCTATCCTTTCTGTTACTAACCATGCCACAGAATGAAAGAACATCTCCTTGGAAGTCTTGCCTCAAATCTCAGTCTTCTGAAAATCACTCTCAAAAATTTTTCAAACTGCAAGTGACTAGGAAAAGATGACCTTATTATAACTAAAAAGCAGTGTCGAAGAAAACAAATGCAATATATATTACTAGAAAGTGATGTCTGCTGTTTAAGAATGAGTGTAAAATTAATTGCTTACATGTCAAGACCTCCTGTACTAGATTGTCTATCCAAAAAAGTTGTTACACATTTGGTCAACATAAGAAGCAATGCCTATGTAGGGTATATAAAAGAAGGGTAGTTTTTGTTGGTTTTGGTTGGTTGGTTGTTTTTCTATGAAATCATCAGCAATAAAATATTTATCATTTTATTTGTAGCCATAAAAATAAATCAGTACTGTTCCTGAAGTAATACCAATGTCTATCAAATACTCTCTAAATATTCTGTTGCTATACTGGATGAGACTATGCAGGGATGGCTTAATATGTCAGTGGGCCACTGAAGTAACACTGAAGGAATCATAGAATGTTTAGGGCTGGAAGGGGCCTCCAAAGGCCATCTAGTCCAACCCCCTGCAGGGAGCAGGGACACCCTCAACTAGACCAGGCTGCTCAGAGCCTTGGCCAACCTCCCCTGGAATAGCTCCAGGGATGGGGCCCCAACCACCTCCCAGGGGAGCCTGTGCCACTGAGCCACCACCCTCAAGAGAAACAACTTCTTCCTGATATCTGATTTGCATGATCATGAACAAATTGCAAAAAAAAACAATCTAACTCCTACAATAAAAAATAAATTTAAAATGCGTTTGTGATTTTTATTCTGCAATTAAAACAATACAGAAGTCAGTACTATCTGTGACAATATCTTTTTCCTATAGAACAATCTGTAACCATCTCAGTACATCTGTCATGTCAGATGAGCAGAAAACAGACAATAGAGTCACAAAAATGGGTAGGACTTAAGTTCTACTCAAAGGCATAATTACAGACAGTGCTAAAATACTACTTTACAGCTACTACCACACAGCCAATTTCCTCCCAGATGTGTATCTTAAGACTACCATCTCTCCCCCATGCATGCACCCACACCTGCACACTCAACTGTAAAGCAAATGGAAAACACATTAGAAAATGATGGGTATGATTATAGACACAAACTGCAGATAAATCTACTTCCTTGCCAAAATTTTTAAATTTCATCATTATTCATCTAAACAAATTAAAAAATGTCAATATTATTTCACACTGAGGGAAAAAAAAAATAAATCTGTATTTTCAGGCCTATATTAGTTGTAGCTGTAATGACACAGGGGAGAAAGAGGCCATACCAATTGATAACTACAGGAGCTACCTCTACTTTTAGAGGAGGCTGTGGATGTTACAATACTACTGCCTGGAATTTTCCTTCCTGTGGGATCACAAAGATTCCCACCAGCTGTGACCTTGGTGGCAGCTGTTTGTAAAACAGCAGAGAGATGTTTGGACTCTGGGTGCTGTGGCACCCCAGCCAATCACCCCAGGGGGTGGCTGGCTTCTTCTCCAATTACCTTGAATTAAAAGGGTATAAAAAGAGCTGTAAATGAATAAATAAAGGCTTCTTGTCATCTTGGTGAAGAAAATCGTCTCTGCCTCGCTCTCTCTCCTCCTCCAGCAACTGGCAGGAGGCAACAGCATTCTTTTCAGCATGTGAAACTGCAGCCTGGGCTGAGTTGACAAGCTACATGTAATAAAAGAGAGCATCATAGCATGGGGTAAACACTTTCTGTGGAGTGAGGTCAGCCCTTGGGGATTCCACACCACTTCCAGTTCTAAAGGGAAACATATTCAAGCTTTACTTTGGCTATGGCCCACTATATATATATATATATATTTGGGGTTTTCTCAGGGTCCTTACACACTTGTCTGAAATTCCTCCCACCTGTGCTTTCTTTGTGCTGTCATTGTCCTCTCCTCCCAGTATGCAGATGACAGAGGCTTTCACCATCATTTATACAGCCCTCTCCTTCCCTCAAGCACTAAGGAAAGATTTCACTGTGATCAGAGCAAAAAACAAAGGTATTCTAAATACAAGGAGAGAATATTCAGCACAATATTGGTTTTTTTCCAATACAGGTGCAAAATATAACAAGATTAGATAAACAGCATGCAGGCTCTGCAAATCTCATTTATTTTATTAAGCAGAATTCCTATTACTGAAGTGGAATTAAAACATGAACAATTGAGAGCACAGCAGCTTACATACTGTGGGTTTTTTTAGACAGTTTCTTTCTACATGGCTAAGCTCAGTTTGATTTCACATAACTGAAGTTTTTTTCATCTCTGATTTTCTGGAATATAAACAAGTACCTACTGATTTGTCAATTTGTTAAGCATCGATTCTTTTAACCACGTTGCTTCCTTCATTTTTCCCCACTACTAGCTTCTGTCTCACTATGGTGTCTTTTAAATGTCGGTTGTTTCTATCAAATTTAACAAATCTACAGCAAAAGAAAACAAATAATCATTCACCACAGCACTTAATATGCCCTGCTAGTAACCGTAAAAACATTTATGCTCATCCCTAAGAATATTAAAAAAACCCCAACAAACTCATGCTAAAGATTTTCACATTATAGATGAAAAGTAATTGGTATTTGGTTTTTTTCCCCCCTTACAATTCTACTTCTCAGTATCTTTAAAACTTTTGTTACATATAAGGTGATCCAATCCCTTAATGACCTGTGATATTTAGTTTACAAAACAGTAAACAGTAAGAAACCGAAGAGAACATCATTGCATTTGACAGATTCAAATGCAAACCTTAAAGGTAGGTTTTAATTGGTCATTAATCACCAATTCTTTTCTTTCTGCTCTTGAAATTACTATATTAAACTACAGTGAAGACTTACAAAACCACTTTTTAATGGTTCATGGAAAAGATGAGAATCACTGTCACCAGACAGGCATAAGTTTTAATGACACCTTGCTACCAAAAACCACCAACAAAACCACAAACAAACAAAAATGGAGAAATATTTAAATCCTGTGGAGCCACACTGCACTTTATTGTTGGGAATTACATACATCCTCACCTGCAAAAAAATATAGTGACTCCTTGCACTTACATTTTTATTAAGCTTTCTGAAGAAGTTACCTTTTAAAATGTAAAACATATGCACAATGTATTTGCATTATATACATGTGCACAGACTTCTACCTCTAAATAGAAATATTTTGTTATTTCTAAGATTTGAAAAAAGAGCTGCAAAATGTCTTGTCTTTGCATCACTAAATATTATTCAAATTACCCTGTACTCATTAGTTTTTTCCTAGTGAGCTCCTGTGTGGTCATTTGGTTAAAAACAATTTTAGAACTATCCTGGGTTCTAATTTAGGTACAGACAAGAATGCTCAAATTAATTTATGATTACAAGTTTTCCTCTGTTCCCCAAAAGCTAAAAATGTATTAATGCATAACATACTATGTGATTTGAAATTGGTTTTTGAGACCTATGTTTCATTTGATGACATTTTTTTTCTTGGCATTAATCTAGTCTGCCCCTTAACAGTTTCTGTGTACGGTGTGTAACACAAAAGCCCTATGAGAGACTGCAACAAAAGCTCTTTATTATAGTCTTGACAGAGACGGATAACTAATCCAGTGTTAATTTTAAATCAAAACCTTAGCACCAGAACTAAGGGTTGAGCTCCTGTGATTTTAGTGTATGTATTATACTACCTTTGAAAATGTTCTACATTTTTTCTTGAAAATATATTCTATATATTAACAGTTGCCTTTGTTACACTGTCCATTACCAGGTAAGGATGAGACCTATTAATATTAATATATGTAAAATGAATGCCAACACTGCTATTGCAAGGATGTAACAACCCACTTTTGAATGGACACTGTTCTGTGGCAGTAAATGAGAAGTATTTAAAGAAAAGGTACTCAGACTTCCCAGCTACTAAGAAAAGTAAGCTGGTAGGTAGTGGGCAGATAAGGTGTTCCACCCTTGCTCCAGCACCCTTCCCCATCAGGGGGTTCCGTGCCAACTTTCCGAACTCCCCACGCTCACACCTGCCAATGGCGGCCAACACCTCCCCCATTAGGATGCAAGGCACGGGCCCTGCCTTAACAGCGCGGCCCTTCCTGAGGCGATGCCGAAGCACTCGCCCCCGGTGACCAAAGCCTGCCCCTTTCTCCCCAGCCACGAGGCTTCTGAAGCCCCTGAACGCAGAGTGATTAAGAAATAACGATTCCTTTAGTACCAAGCTGCAAGCAGTGAATGTTCAAGTGTAACGTGCCAAAAATTAATGAGTGGCTGTGCGTGGGTGAGGGAAGGAAGACTGCGGCAGTTCGGGCCTTTCACTGTGTTGGCTTTACTGCTGAACCAAGGAAACTGGATGCTAATGAAATAATAAATAATGTCAGGAATCTACAGTAGTAAAGAGACCGATGTAGCAAGGCTGTGACTAAGAAACCTCAGAGTTCAGGAGCTACTAATGCAGCTCCTGTGATTCAAATCGTACCAACGAGTACTCACTAAACTAAATAACAGGTGCCAACAATGACTATCAAAAGCTTTTTGTGCCTCAAAACGTTACTAGAGATTTGAAGAAGTGGTGTTAGCACTGCAAGAGCTAGAGATAAGCCTGGTATTTAAAAATGAAATTTTCACTGCATTTCATGCTATGATACCAAATGCCTAAATTAATTTTATGCTAGGATACCAAACCCATGAATGACGGATTATTGGTTTTGATCTTTTTTTTTCACAGCTTTAAAGGAAGAATTAAGACATACCAGATGTACAGGTGTTTAATAATCACCTTATTATTACTAGCTGAGCCTCTTTGTAGGTGATTTTTTCCCCGTTGTGAACAATAAAATTTCTCAGAAGAGGATTTGTTTTATAAGATATGAATATGCATAACAACATTTTGCTCTGCCATTTATGCTACTTAGCATGTTTGAACAGACATGCTGCAGGGAACAAGAGTATTAGAAGAGAAGTTGTTTACTTTTGAACAGAAATGTTATTAAATACACAAGGGTCCAGAAACACTGATGATTTCTATTATTGAAGGTTAGAAACTGATCATTTAATCCTTCACTCTACAGTAGTCAGAACTCATCACTGAAGTGAACAAAAGATATGCTAAGTGAAGACTGGAGGACTCAGATGTGCCTGTTTCCTACCCAGTGCAATGCTGTTTGGGACAGTAATTTTGCCAGTATTTTTCCCATTCAATTTTCATCATTTTAGGTAGAGGGTTACTAATAATTTCTCGGGTAAGCTCTTCTGCAACCAACTAAATGTCATATACAATAAAATGTGTAAAATCTCCCGCTTTCCCTCTCAGTTTTGTTCCCCTGTATTTTCAGATTACACATATTAGTTCTTATTTCTTGCTGTTTGTAACCTTCAGGTATTTATAGATCACAGAATCACAGAATGATTTGGCTGGAAGAGACCTTCAAGATCATCAAGTCCAGCCATTAACCCTACACTGCCATGTTGTACCCTTTCTTTGCTAGCAATTCTACCAAATTAAACATTTCTGGTTTCATCTAGCAGGAAAAAAATAAAGCATCACTTATTACTCAAGTATAATCTAATTTATCCACATTATTTGAGCAATATGGTATCCAAAGTTGAGAACATTAGTGTTACATGAGCACATCTAGACAAATCTAAACATCAGGACAGTGCTTAGCTGACAGTTTGCACTTTCAGCCCAGAAAACCCAACCATATCCTGGGCTGCAACAAGAGAAGCGTGGCCAGCAGGTCCAGGGTGTTGATTCTCCCTCTCTGTTCTGCTCTCACAAGACACCACTGTGCCCAAGTCTGAAGACCTCACTGTAAGACAAGACATGGATCTGCTTGACCAGGTCTAGAGGAGGGCCACAAAAATGGGCAGAAGAATGGAACACCTCTCCTGGGAGGAAAGGCTGAGAGAGTTAGGGTTCAGCCTTAAAAGAAGGTATTGGGGAAACCTTACTGTGGCCTCTCAATATTTACAGGCCTCTCAATATTATTACAAGAAAAATGGAAAGAGACTCTGTACCAGTACAGTATTTTTAAACTGAAAGAGGTACACTGAGATTGGACATATGAGGAAATTCTTTACTATGAGAGTGGTGAGACACTGAAGCTAGCTGCTCAGAGAGGCTGTGGATGCCCCCTCTCTCAAAATGACCAAGGTCAGGTTGGATGTAAGCAACTGGATCTAGTGGAGTATGTTCCTGCTCATGCCAGGTAGTTGGACTAGATGATCTTTAGAGCTGCCCTCAAACCCAAAACATTCTAAGTTTCTATTAATTCTTTCAGTTACACCATTATTTATTGCTATCACCTATTCTGAATTTGCAACTGCATAAACTCAATTTTGCAAGTTAGTTTTTTTGGGGTTTTATCCTGATGTTTGGATGTCCTTTGAAGGTTGAGGTCTGAGGTCCAGAATCTCAAACTCTTAGTCCTTCAAGTAGCTATTCTGAAATTAAATGAGATTCTTTGCAAGACCACATTTAGAACTTGCAATAGAAAGGTTTATAACTTACAAAGAACAAATAAACTTTTACAGAAAATCAAAGCAAGTACTCATGCCAATATTTATTAACAATTACTCTGTTATAACACTCTGATCAAAGATAAATAAGGCTTCATCCCTTGGCCTTTAAAATAATCAATATTCATTTAGCAAATTAATGTAGCAATTGGGGATTACCTGAATGAAAATTTTAAAGCTTGTTATATTATAATAAATTACTTCTAATATTTCATCATTTCTGCAAGCAATAATATAAACACCTTAAAATAAATCATAAAGAAAAACTTATTTTCCAGGCAAAATTAAGATTTTGTCATGATTTCATAAGCAGCATTTAAAGACCTCATATTTACATCGTGGTTTTGCCTAACCTTAGATACTAAAATGCATTCTAGCCAGCATTCAATTTCACTGTCCACTGAGAGAAGTTTGAGAAATATTCTTGCCAGGACAGAGAAAACTGTTGGATTTATTTTTTTTTTATGAACAGTGGAACTAATTAAAGCTAGTCCTCTCTAGGCTTTTGTGTTGTAGTTGATTGTGAGCTTAAGTAAAGCTGTTCCCATAATTGGGGTATCTGTAAGATGCCTTTCCTCTCTGGTTTCCTGTACCTATTTACATGTAAACTAACACTTGTCAGCTTTCCATTGCCTGTCACATTTGCACAGACATACATTTTCATAGTATGTACAGGAGCTTAACAATGTTTTAAGCATCTGTTCCTGGATGAAATTTGTCTCAGCAGTTTAGAAATTATTGGGACAAAACAGGAATCACAGACAAATAGAATGACTGCACTCACCTCCTTAACCCCAAGTTTGGAAACCTGATTTTAAAAATAACTTGGGTTTGTGTTATGCTTCAAACAACAATTATTTAACATTACCAGCTTCAATAACTGGAAGCACAAATATGACATAAGGACATTCTGAAATTCACACATTCTTGTAGTTTCTGATTTGGCTTGGAAATACAAAATCCCTGGGAATGAAAACTACAGTCACTAAAATGTAAATCTTAGTTTTAAGCAGATACAGCCTAGTCACATTTGGAAACTCTGCAAGTGAACTTATCTTCATGGGGTCAGAATACTTTTCAGTTGTGCATTCATCTTACATCAGAGTTCTTAATACAGAGACAGTAAAGATACATCTAGAAGGCTTATTATTATTAATAAATAATAATAATAAATATANATTTTTATTTATATTATTACTAAATAATTATAATAAATAATAAAGTATTATTATTATTGTTATATTATATTTACTAGGGAAAAATAAGATGGTCTTAAGTCTGCAGAAAACACTGTGGCCTTCAGGACCATTACATGTGACCACCACATTATTGACTGTGATAAGGGAAACCCTGAGTCAACACAGATATCTGCTGGCTCCTTTAAGGGTGATGAGGGGGTACAAACACAAAAAGGAAAAGAAGGTGAATCTTTTTATTCTCTATGATACAGCAAAAAGATTAGCCCACTCAGCCAAGAGGAAAGGAAGATCTAGTATGGGAGTTACTAAACTTGGCTCCTTCTCTCTAAACAAGTATTTAGCAAAGGGTAGAGAGTGATTGAATGGACATGAATCTTTTTTTCCATTTTATCTTTTGCCATTGCTACAGAGAGCTCTGCAAAGATATCTTGGAATTGTTAAGACTTTGAACTAGTACACGTAATTATCCAGTAATAAAGTTACTTCTTGCCTTATAGGTATAGAACAGAAGAACCAAGGAACTCAGTAATTTCTTTTGCATTTAAGATACATTAATTGTAGATATTCAGAAAATTTAGGAAACAATTTTGAAATAAAACTATATACCCCATGTACTTCTGAATAACTCTGTCTACCCTTTTTGCAGTATGGGCACCAAAGGAGAGATGTTTTTTGCATCCTGAACAAGAGCCTGCTGTTTGGAAACTCACTCAAGAAATTAAAAGGCTGACTAAAGCATGCCAGCCAGATCAAGATGAATTAATTCATGCTTCCCTTATTAGAGAAATCAAAATCATTAGGACACAGAACATTTCATGTGAAAGCACTTGAAACTGACCCAGCCAATAAAGAAGACAAAGTTCATCTAAAAATTGGGTATTAGCTGCAAGTGGTGGAATTAAGTTTCTAGATCTTAATCCCAGAAAATAAATATGCATTTAAGAATATAAAAATTGTCATTAGATAAAACCATCTCCAGAATGATTGATTAGAAAATTGGGTATGTGTCTTTCCAGTTTAATGTCCTGATTATGTGAAAGGCATTTTTTTTCTCAATTGCCTAGCACTTTTTCCCCTAGAAAGAGGAAGACATAGGTTTAAATCACCTATCTGATTATATATTAGTGTTCTAATATAGCATTATCAACTGAACACCTTATGAGTCAGGGAATGTAGGTGAGTGAGGAGCCTTTAACCTCGATGAAAGGGAGTTGTGTCCTTGAGCAAAAGGGGTAAAAGAGATGAAGGAAGTTAGGAAAATAAGGAGAAGCTTGTCCAGCTTCTGATATGTTCTGATATGCTCCTGTATGAGCACTCATATCAGTCACAGTTTATTCACTAAGTAAACACAGAAGATCTGAAAGCACAGGATTAAAAAAGGAAAAAACTTCTGCACAGTCCTCAAAGCCCATGCCAACTTCATCTACATTTTTATAATACATACCCTCCTTTCAGTAGTGTCCCCAAAGGGCTAGACCCTCACGTGGAGAAAGTACAACCAGAGTTCACCCCCAAACCTATCATGAGAAAGATTCATCAAATGACCTACTCTGACTCACTGCAGCACACAGGCTGTAGAAATGCTTCTAATTTTTTTTGCATCAACACCTGCTGGTGCTTTGAACTACATTTTTGTCTGGAACAAAAACCAGAACACCTCAATTAATGGAATATCGGCACATGCTAATTTTCCAGGAAAAAAGGCATATGCAAAGAGTTATAAATTCACAGATTCACAGATATTAGGGGTTAGAAGGGAGCTAGAAGATCATCTAGTCCAACCCCCCTGCCAGAGCAGGGGCANTAAGTTCCTGGCTATGACTGAAGACTAGTACCAGCTTAGATAATGAATATTTAACTCACATGGCAACTCCTACATGCTGGAATTACTGTATTAGTACTGAGATGATCCATGCCATGTACATGTTTAGATGAACTAAGGTTTAACTCACATGGCAACTCCTACGTGCTTGGAGATATTCTATTAAGCCTGGAGATGATACATTCCAATGTACATTAGTCAGGGGTGAAAGTGGCACAGTAATTTCAGTATTAAAGCAACAAGAAAGGGGATGTTTCAAAAATTATACCCCAATCATACAATGTTCCCACTTAAATCCAGAAAACTAAATGGAAAGAAACTCACTAAAAGGAAAACAACAGGAATAATAAAACCCTTCTGTTTTGTTTATTAAGCCACAACACAAATTCAAAGCATCTTCTTCAAATACCCAGTTTATATCAGGCACGAATACAGGGAGAATATTTTGCTAATGTAAGAGGAAAGGAAGAAAACATAACAAAAAGCAACCTTGTACAAGACTTTATACCATTAAATTATCATTGTGCAAATATTTAGAAAATCTTATCTATAAATAAAAAGGCTGAACGTAATTGTCTTGAATAGGAGGTTCTTGTTCTTTGTACACCCAGTCAAGGAAACAGCACAGTAACAAACTGAAACAACAACAAAATCTTTAGGAACTGGTTTTTCTCACTACAAAAGTAAATAATTTCACTTTGAAGATACTTTGCTAAGAATGGCTCAGGCAGGGAGGTTGGACTAAATGATCTTCTAGGTCCCTTCCAACCCCTAATATCTGTGATTCTGTGAAACCTAAGTTTTCAACCACAGTAATTTTTTTTTGTGATTTCTAATAGATGTTGAATGTGAATGTGAAGAATGTAAGTTTCCACAGTTCTCAGAAGTTTGCATGAGACAGATATATTTTATATCTTCAAGATGCTCCAGTTTCCTACCTGCCACTTCCAACTTCCTTAAAGGTCACTTACTCCTTATAAATGTAACTGCAGATGAGAACACCAATCTTAAAAATCCCCTTTCAGTTTCTGGTCAGGACTGATGAAATAATACTGAAAATAAGATATTTGGGTGTGAGGTGGGGATAAAGAACACGAAGCTCACTGAAACAGCTACACAGGGTGATGAGTTCCTTGGCAAGAAAGTGCTCTTACCCCCAGAGACACCAACGTCACTTCAGGAAGGCCACACATCTCCAACAAGATAAAAACACCACTGCAGAAAGCATGAGGAGAGCTGGCAGGGCTTCTAGGCTTCCCAAAGGAGACTCACCTGGGGACTGCTGACAGAATTCCTTACTGTTTTGAGACTTTTTCCAGAGACCTTGACTCAAAGGTCGGACTCCTTAAGCAGCCACGTTTAGCAGAGCATCTTTTATCTCTTTGGTTTGCTTTCCTAACCCCTCTAGGCTTGCTTTCCAGGGGGGAGTGAGGCAGCAAAAGCTCCCTCTGGCAAAGTGTTCCTCTCTTCAGCCTGCCACCTTGCAGAGGTCACTCTGCAGTATCTGTTTCTGTGCTGAAGCCATCCATGCAGGTGCTCAGGAGACTGAAAACTGCAGGAATCCACAAAGAGCAAATCCCAAGAGTGCTCCTGTGCTCTCTTCATTTATCACTTTACAGCTGAATGTTTTCAAAAAAAGCACCTTCAAGAACTGCATACAATCATCATATTCCCTACTAAAATGCATTTTATTCACCTCTGTCCACTCACACAGGGGGAGACTATTGGCAAGCTTAATTCTGCCCTTGGCAGTGGCCCGTGAAGCTGCAGCTTGTTTCTGAGCACACTAACAGTGGCACTGCTGCCCAGCAGCAAGGTCCTCAGCTCTCCTGCCATGGTCATGAACAACCCCATCACTCAGCCACTCTTCTGACATCACTGCAACAGCTTCTTAAACTGTGGACTTCAGGTAAGTCTATAATAGTCCTTGAAATGCACTCAAAGAAGATATACTCCTAATAATTTCCAAATAAAGAACCTCAGGAGAGAGGGAAGTAAGCAGTAGTGTATTACACTGCCAATCTACCTCTAGATTCCATTCCTAGAAGTCCTTCCAATGAGGCCAGTTCAAAGTAATAAGCAATAGTGGCAAAAATATTCAAAGTATTTTTCAGGGATTAATTAAAAAAATACAAAAAAGTTGGCATCTACTAAATTATTAAAAAAAAAATTAACACATGCACTAACCAAGAGGCGAATTTCAGTNGAGCAAATCCCAAGAGTGCTCCTGTGCTCTCTTCATTTATCACTTTACAGCTGAATGTTTTCAAAAAAAGCACCTTCAAGAACTGCATACAATCATCATATTCCCTACTAAAATGCATTTTATTCACCTCTGTCCACTCACACAGGGGGAGACTATTGGCAAGCTTAATTCTGCCCTTGGCAGTGGCCCGTGAAGCTGCAGCTTGTTTCTGAGCACACTAACAGTGGCACTGCTGCCCAGCAGCAAGGTCCTCAGCTCTCCTGCCATGGTCATGAACAACCCCATCACTCAGCCACTCTTCTGACATCACTGCAACAGCTTCTTAAACTGTGGACTTCAGGTAAGTCTGTAATAGTCCTTGAAATGCACTCAAAGAAGATATACTCCTAATAATTTCCAAATAAAGAACCTCAGGAGAGAGGGAAGTAAGCAGTAGTGTATTACACTGCCAATCTACCTCTAGATTCCATTCCTAGAAGTCCTTCCAATGAGGCCAGTTCAAAGTAATAAGCAATAGTGGCAAAAATATTCAAAGTATTTTTCAGGGATTAATTAAAAAAATACAAAAAAGTTGGCATCTACTAAATTATTAAAAAAAAAATTAACACATGCACTAACCAAGAGGCGAATTTCAGTGGCTAGAAATATTGTACACACACCAAAATGTAATTCTGAACATAAACTTGTGAAGCTACAGGATTTTTCACTTGCATTTTCTTGTTGAAAAGAGCAAAGAATGGGCAAATTTCACAGTAAAACCAAGAGTAAGTGTTAAAGCTGTATAAATGTTCTGAGAAATTCAAGTTAAAGTTGTTTCCAGAAAGTATATAAAGTAAATACTATATTCAGCATTTAATAAGTTTTAAATTATCATCTTTGGCATGGCACATACCACATTTGCCACATTTCTGTATTTCACTTATTTTAGTATTAAGACTCCTTCAAGATGCTACATAAATTAAGCATGAAGTAACTGTTCTTTTCCACATGCTACAGAAGATTTCCTCACGCCTTAATAGAGCATATATACAAAACAAGACAATTAGAATGTCTTGAAACAGTTTGTTGATTATTTTAGCAGCTTATTTCCTGCATTCATAATTCTGTTTTTAATTCCTTCTGACACTACAAGGAAAATTTAAGGACTTCATTGTGCAGCTCACAAGGGCTGCTGAATTTCAAACAAAGAATTTGGTGGTGGAGAGGAGAACACAAGACAGTACTTATGGTATTCACATAATATAAACTGCAAGCTTCCCAGAGCTTGTTCACTGAAATGAGGAAGGCTAATCTTAAACTCAGTAAATTCCACTAAAAAGTCTTTTGGGGCACAGATTAAGAACTTTCACCAGGCACCCCTAGTTCATGCATGGAGTAACTGCTTCAAAACACTGTGCACTAGATCTGTGTAGGTAGAGAAGACTCTGCTAGGATGATTCTAAATTGTTCAGGGTGTTAAAATTTAGATAAAATTAATCCCAAAAAAAGCCAAATTATTTGACTGAGTACTCATAGTAGAACACACAGAACAAAGGGTAAAGAAGTGATTATCAAAATTGCAAATGTTTTCTTTTTGCTCTTATTTTAGCTGTGGTATCATGTAGAGACTCCATTTAGTGCTAGATGCTGAACAAAGACATTACTCCCTCCTGGAAGATCTTATTTAGTTTTAGAGGTCTATTATTCTGAGTTTTCAAGAGAAGAGATAGAAAAAGTACACATTTGCACATTTCTGTATCACCATCAGCACTTCTACATTACAAACATGTACTACACAGCTCATACTTTTAGTTTATAGCACTAAAGCCATTTCATTTTATACTTTTCCATGACATTTTTTATTTTCAAACTTTCCTTTTATATACAATTACATTTTCAACTATGTTTAAAATGCTTTATTTCATCACATTATTAATGCCAATATCTCAGTATTTATGGAATGTGTTAATAACGCAGAATACATTATTTATACTTTCAGCATTTGAACAGGAATTAAAAATTCAAAGGAACATTTAAAATCAATTTACTGCCCTTATAAAAAATAATCCAAAAATTCTATACCATGCATATTTTGTGAACTTTGTGAAAGGAATCATGGGGACACAAAATACACAGAATATACAAATTGTACTAGGTGTACCACAGAGCTATGTATTAAAAAGAGTTTAAGTCTAGGATTGAAATTTCAGCTAGAAATAAAAAGTTTTGCCACATTTTGCCACCTCCCCAATTACAACAGTGCTACCAATCATAACAGGCAGAATCTCTTCACAGGTATCAGAGAGGAACCAAAGGCAGAGCATCCAACTGTGACATTATGTCAGTGGAACAAACAGCAATTTGACCTTTTTTAGATCCCAGTGATTTTTTTAGATCAGAGGTTGTTTCATGGTTAGCATCACAAAAAAGCAAATGAAACCCATGACATGCTTGCACTGAGGAATGCAGAGTTAATTTGGGGAATACATTTGGTTAAGCCTGAGATTTTAGTATAGAAAGGATAATAAAAGGTAGAATTAGTGCACATCTCACTAAATACAATCCATCAAGTAAAAAGCCAATATAATTTCTGTAAAGTCAAGCCCCACCTTACAGAATTGCCAAAGTTCTTTGCAGGGATTACAACCTCATGCACAAGGGTGATTCAGCACACACAGCCTATTCACTTTATTAAAAAGGCTTCAAAGAAAATTCCTCACACTACAGGCTTTTCAGGAAATTAAGCTACCAAGACATAAAAGCAAAGCTTGCAGTATGGAAAAATGGCTGAATAAAATAAAGGAAGCAGAAGATAGGAGCTCAGACTCAGCTCTCACAATGAAGACACTTAAACTGGAGCTGGTACTGGGAACTATCCTGTTTACCAAAAACATAAGTAACATGGCAAGGGAGAAGGAGAAAGGGAAGGCAGTGAGGTGAGAGCATCTCCTGATGGCACACACTTATTCAGGGTAGTAAGGGGAGGTGCCCCAAAGAACCACAAAACCACCTTATCAGTCTAAGTGACCAGGTAATAAAATGGCTGGTGAAACTCAATTTAGATTCCTGTAAAATGATACATGCATTGAAAACTAATACTAGCTTCATATATAATACAAAAGGCTCTGAGGAGACCAGTAACACTAAGAAGCAGAAGAGGGTGGTTATGCTAAATAATTCCATGAAAGCATCCTCAGTGCTTGGTGATAAAAAGGTAAATCAGGAAATTCAAGAAGCATTACAAAAAATTGGGAAATATTAGGAAAGGAAAAGAGTAGAAAACAGAAAATGCTCATTCTATATAATTCTACAAACTTCTGTTTGTTCCATACTTTAAATGGAAGTTTTGGCCTCTCAATAGAGGACACAGCCTAAGAGGAAAGGGTTTAGAGGTGTGAGCTGGAGGCTTGAGTAGACTGAGACTATTCTGGTTGCAAAAAAATAGAGATAGAGATGAAGTATTCATGATTTCTTCCAACAAAACAAACTAAAGGATAACACAAAGTTGGAGCCAAGTTCAAAGCAAGTGACTTCAAAGAATGGCCACCAGAATCCTGGACTCTGTGCTGGG
Organism: Ceyx cyanopectus; assembly: GCA_013401355.1. Lineage (NCBI taxonomy): Eukaryota > Metazoa > Chordata > Aves > Coraciiformes > Alcedinidae > Ceyx > Ceyx cyanopectus. Next base: position 24,673 of record VYZU01026569.1, on the reverse strand, counting down.
GACACTGAATGCAAGAAGGTCCCATCATTAGGTCAAGGAAAAACCAGACAAGACTTGTGAGAAATTCACTTCATTATTTGGTTAGCTATTTGGGTGCAATATTTGCTGCAAACTACTAAAAAAAATTAATGTAACAAAGGCTGAGATACAGGGATACCATCATATCTAATAACCTTAAACATAAACTTCAATATTAAAAGGTAAGCAGTCAAATTGCATTCTGCTGTCCTTGAACTCATGTTCATGCAGAAGTTCCTGTCCTTAGAAGCCCACACCCTTCCTGCTACACCAACCTATGAAAACTAGGTAAGATTACTAGTAAAGAGTTTATCTATAATAATTTATTTGAAAGAATTTCCTCTTTTTTTTATTCTTACTTTCTTTTTTAAAGTACATTTATTCTAATTTTTTATCAACAGAAATATAATTTCTTAAGAATATTCTATATATTGCTTTATCACATTAATTTGTCATGTCATGGCTGTCTTTTTTCTACTATTTTTCACTGGATTGCACCATTAATGAAAACATTACAAAAAACTACTGCTATTTTACAGTGTCTTCAGATGCAGCAGTTTACACCTAGACTTAGGCAAGAAAGTACAACATGGCCTATCTTCTCATAGGATTTTTCATTAAGTTCCAGTTGATATCTACTACATACCTGTGCTCAATCAAACACAGCCTCTAAAATGTTAAAGCACCATTTATTTTTTAACATACTTACTCTCTAATCCCCCCTGACACAGAGGATTATTTCACTGTAAGGCATATCACAAGAAAATAATTTGCTTTCAAAGGAGTTTCTGTGGCTGGAAACTCAAGTCAAGGTTGTACAGGTATTATATGTACAGTTGCATATAAAAAGATTTCTTCCATCTCTCTACCTCCTCATAAAGAGAAATATATAGAGCTTATTATCAAGAGGCAAAAGAAACTTAACACCCTAAGGAATTTTTAAAGCTTGTGAAAATAAATTAGTGCAGGATAAAAGAAGCTGTTCCAACTGTAGGGCACTTTCCAGTTCTGCAACACAGAATATATATATTATATTATATTATATTATATTATATTATAATGTGTGTACACACACAACACAAGCAAAACCAGCTGAAGGGCAGATTTCTTGTCACAGGATGCTAATATGCTTGTGAAATAAAGCCCTACTAAGGGCTTCATACAAGGAGCTCTCTGTGAGTCTTGTTGGGCTGCCTATACTTATCCAAAATTCTAGAGGTTTACAACCACATTTAAACTTAAAACCTCCCCACACCCCAAAACAAGCAAACCACAAATAATTCTTCACTTTATTTTACAAGTTTTCTACACAGGAGTGCCAATGTGCTTTATTTACTATGATGAAGTAAAAAAGGCTCTATCATTCACTATTAACACTCCATTTATTACTATTTCTTCTTCCTAGAAGAGAGAACTAAGGGACACAGTTTGCAAATGAACTATGAAAGCAGCATTTGGTCAGATCTGTGAACAACTGAGAACACAGGATGAGCTCATGGCTAACATAAAAAGTGAGTTTATCTTCAGACAAATTCAGAATCCTGAATCAAACCATTCCAATAACCCTGAACAATGTATGTATTTGGAAAGAGCTTTACAGAAATTCTGGACTCAGGCACTTAACTCTAACACCAAGAACAGAATACATAGTGAATAGCAGTGATAATGTGGTTTTTTTCAAAGACAAATGATGTATCTCACTGTCAGTTTTGCAGGGTGTCCTCTCCAATGTCTTCAGTGAAAGGAGGCTCTTCAAGGACAGGAACTTCTGATGAATGGTACAGATAGAATCACAGAATCATAGATATTAGATATTATACCACTTACAGTACCTTCAGTTCTGTTACACAGTCAACACAGAGCTGAAGTTTTAGATCATGGTTTCCATTAGCAGTAATGTTCTCAACATAAAAAAAAAAAAACAAACCCAAAAAAACCCACCAAAACCAAACCACATACCACCACAAAAAAAAAA
>VYZU01026569.1:0-11308 GCA_013401355.1 Ceyx cyanopectus | reverse complement strand
AAAAAAAAAAAAAAGGCACAAAAGAGGAGGTAAAAGTAAAAAAATCACACCTGTGATCATAACCTGAGAACTTTAGCTTCGATTTCCTTACAGATAATCAAAGCAAACAGACTGGCCTTATAGACCAGCTATACTTTAAAAAAAACAACCACTTAGTGCATGTTCCATACGCTTAAACAGCAAAAAAACCCCTGTAAATTAAATTGGCATCCAGGGAATTCCCTAAACATCCAGAGTAGGGATATATCTTACATTTTCTCATCTAGGTATCTAACTAAAGTGTTCATCTAGTGGAATTTCAAAAGGCAAAGCTGGTTTTCTTTTTTGCCTCTTCTTCCTCATACTCTACTTTAATCCTCATTTCTGCTTTTCTCCTGATGCACTTTCAGGTTTCATCAAAATGATTTTGGCTAATGAGAGCATCAGTAACTAGGAAAAGATATCTCTCTCCCCAAACTCTGAAATTTGGTATAATATTAAGGAAAAACAACGATGGACGAACTGATCTAAAATCCCTTTACTATAGCATTAGTTGATCTGTCTCAGAGATTTCCATAATTTGCTTTGGGTGCTAAGCAACAAATTAAATATGATTTGGTATATGTAAATGCATTATTCCTCCTACTGCTCTTCTGACTGAAAAAGAAATGCAGTTATAATAATGCTCTTGTCACAGAGTAACAGCATTGAGGAAAGGCCCTGCACTTCAGCATGTGCACCAATTGTGAGCAAAAGAATATGTACTTTTTTTTTACCTGCAGTAAAAATGAGGAAATACAGAGAACACAGTGTCCTACAATCTATTTCCAGAGTCATTATTGTCTGTATAGTCATGACACCTACAGGGCTTAAAATTTTGCCTAATTAGCCAGCTCGTGGCAAATTAATATGCAAGACAAAAATAAGATGGCTAAGTAACTCCACCCGAGGTTCTCTGTTTGAGACCTACTAGGATATTAGGAATTCAGCACTCTTTATTTTTCTGACAACATTGGGTTGTCAGAAAAAAAAGAAATCAAGCTTTTTTCTTTTAAAATTGCAATGAACAGATTAATAAAAATTAATTCCTTTACACACAAATATATCAGANTTACATATATTAATAAAATAACAATACATATATTATTATCTATATTACGGATAAAATAATAATAATAATAATTTATATTATATTATATTATATTATATTATATTATATTATATTATATTATATTATAATATTTATATCTATAAATCAGATTTAACAGATGTAGTATATAGTTGGACAGCCTGGGATGACATCCTTGAAGGCCAACACAGACTAATGCTGTGTTCAAGTGACTGTGTAACCCCTGCAAGTGCTACTAAGAAATGCCAGGTACACCACTACATAACCATTTAGTAGCAAAAACCAGCAATATCTACAAAGAAAAAACATAAAATAGAAATGTTTATTTTTTCTTTTATTTAGTTGTTTGGAAATTTGGGTTTTTTTCCTAAGATAAAAATGTAAGAAAGATGTTCTTTGGGGATTGAGCTTTCAAGATGTTCAGGGCCATTCTTCTCTGTGATGAACCCTTGATTCCAGAGTTACTTTTTATTTTTTTTAATTTTTTTTTTTACCACAGCAGCGTTGTAGAGAACATCCACCTCTGATCCTGTTTTGACATATATATATCCTATATTAGGAGGATAAAGAACAAGAGAGAAACAAGAATAAGCAGAAGAAAAGATACCACTCCTTTCTCACTGCATTAGTAAGGTAATACCTAGGATACTAGTTTTGGGGTTCCCATTTTAAAAAGACTATTAGAAAACTGGAGGCTCTCCCCACATGGTAAGGGGCTGAGAACTCAACCTCCTAGAAGGCTGAACAAGCTACAGCATTTTAGTCAAATGATTAAGGAGCAATTTTATAGCAAATAACAACTGCTGGACGGGTGTTACAAAGACAAACTATTCTTGGTAGCAGCAGACAGTTAAAAGTAAATAGTCATAAACTGCAATACAGAAGGTTCAGACTGGTCTTCTGGGGAAAAATAGTCCTCCATAGGAGGCAAATATGGAAGAATGAACCTAGTCTCCCTGGTGTTATGATAATTATCTAAGATATATAGCAGTATCTCCCCTGAAAGCAGCTATATTCCACTAAAAAATGAAATAAGAAGTTTGGAATTACTACTAATATCAAATGTGTTCTTTCACCTGAAGCATAAAACATGCAAAGAAATGGTTTGAACTAAACCTGTCCTAATGCTATATTAAAGTATTATTTTGTGAGAACAATGTCATGCAAAATGAACTCCACTCCCCCCTGCATTACTTTAACTTTTTAATATGAACTATGTATTTCACTCTTCTGGAAAATAAGCAATTACAAAAGTCTGCTTGATATGGCAACATACTACTGAAACCTAACTTATGCATTCAAACTGCTTATTTAGTTTTAGAACAATCTCCTACTGTCTTACAGAACTGACAGCACAAAAATCTGTTTTCAGCTGTCATCCTTATTCCCTATTTTATTGACTCATCCTCAAGTTCATTAATAAAGCTTCCCCATTCATAATGCCACACTTACAATTAAGAAGTTGATTTAATGGTTGCAAAGATTAGGGCACCTCCAGCTTGTAATAACATATTTACCAGAATTATTTTGTTCTGAAAAACAGTCTGAGTTTAAGAATAAGGACCATTTGCAGCTATGATTTTAGAAAGTATGTAATAACTTTGAAATACTCCTAATTATTTCTGACAAAAGCCTAGCTGATATGTAAAGTCCAATTCCAAACCTATGTAGATGCCTTGTTTTCTTACTCCACTAGTTTAAAACTATGCATACTGTGATGAAAATGGAAAAGTTTCTTCCACTACCTACAGGTAAAATTGTCTGAAAAGAACAGAAAAATAATCCAAATAAAACAAAATCCAGCAAACAACCCCAAAAAGAGCTCAGGTGAGCACTCAATCCCACTTACTGTAAGACATACAACTGCAGGGGTGAGTGAGTGCAAGTATCCTCAGCAGGGGCTGCCTAACAAAATTAATACCACGAGAATTTATTTACAGTCCACATTCTCACAAGCACATCTCTGAAACACACTGAGCCTCCTTAAAATATATCCACATAAAATCTATATACTTTCAAAATACAGACATAGAAGAGAACCAGAGACAGTGTTCCTGCCTCAAGTTAATTGTCACCAGTGCAAGAATTTTATACAACATGATACTAGCCTAAGTTAGTCAAAGTTTCAGATTGTATAATGTTCTTAAAACCACTGCTGAGATCTCAGATTGTTAACACAAGGCACTGAAGCCTCATACCAACGCTTTAACTGGCTCTGAAAAATCTTTTGTTGCTATGTTTGAGGAAAAAAAGCATCTTCCAGAAGACAAGATGAAAACCTGATATATTTTAAGATTATAGGACACTAGTCTGACTGTCTAGATGTTCCTCTGAATAAAACAACAAGCCCATAAAGAAGCTCTGCTAATATTTCACACCTTTCAGGTATGTATAGGTTTCTATGCTCAAGTTGGAGTTTGTTTTGGATCCCATATCCCTCTTCCTCATATTTTTACAAGACTCTGTAAATTGAGGCATTTCTCTTTTCTTAAATGAGCCCCTGAGTTAGGCTGGATACACACTTTGATCCTCTGCAGCCTTGGGATTTTGTGAGCTCTTTCTACTTCTTTTTTTTTCCCCCTTCACTTTTTGCTTTCAATCACACTTTCTACCAATTATGTTTGCATACAGGATTTTTTTTCCCGGGTTATTTTCCCTTCCCTTACTGCTGTTCTCAGTTTCCTTGCAGGTAAATATCAGCACATTAGTGCTTTCTTCCAAAGCTCCTTCACCTTTTACTTTTTCCTAATTTATCTCCACACCAGATCTATTGTCCTTTCTCCCCTTTCCAGCTCCCAGATTCACTTGCTCCTCCTACGACGTATTTGATCCTTTAATCACTCTACTCCCTCAATAAGTTGAACTCTTCACAGTGTACATATATATATATATATATATATATACACAGTATCAACATTCAAGACAGCATTAAACAAAACCTTGACAATATCACTACTGATTCTGAAAGAGTCAGGGCTTTAAATAAAAGAAAAATGGGCATTTTTTAAAGTGGATTTCCCAAAGGAGAAAAATCACACAGAATCCTCCAGTGCCCATCAAACTTGGTAGGTATAAAAATAAACAAACAAATAAATAAATCTCAAATAGTTCTTTTTTTTTTTTTCTAATTACTTCTTGCAGTCTCTTGCTGCACTGCTTCACCCATCTTTTCTTGGTGATTCCTCCTGCACCTTTGCAGATGAAGCAGCCTCTTGATCCTCCTCAGCCATACATCTTGTAGCTCCATCACACCAGGATGTGACTGCACACAACTATGAATATCATCACTTTCATTCCATGCAGAAAAGAAACAAAAATCTTCCTGTTTTACATACATGGAAGACTGGCCACAACATTTTCCTCATGCTTTTAGAAATGTTGTCTTCTTGATGCAAGTAGGACAAACTGGCAAAGAGGACAGTGGTCATACCCCCCCTTCTCATCACTTGTCAGCTTAAGTAGCTCTCCAAGGAAAGACATAAATTGAACAGACAAAACACTATTTGAAAATAAAACACTATGTCAAATAAATAAATTCAAGTCCTTGCTCTTGTTTCAGTCTTTCACATGAGAGACAGGGAAGTTTTTGTTGTTTGGAGTTATTATATATAGTTTTTGTTGTTTTCAGAGTTATTAGGCTTGGCATAATAACTCTGAAATTCTCCCATTTCCACCCAGAGTGCACCTCTGCTAGAAAACCAGAGTAGCTGTGATAGCACAAGAAGCCCTTTTTTGACAAAAATGACAAAATGCTTTATCCATAGTCTGTGACTGGGAGGGAGTATGACGTTTAGAGACTGACTTTCCACTTTAAAACTGTCTAATAATTACTAATGGGAAAAAAAAAACCAAACCACAACAACTACACTGGCAAGAAAGTAAATATTAAGTTCCTTTTTATTGGAAAAATTATGTATTCTTTTTTAAAAGTCCAAGTTTACTGAAAGACATACAAGATTTTGTTTGAACACGTCAACTGATATATAAGGGTGGAACAAATTGGGAATAAAGAGCTTGTTTTGTACACCATCCTAGTAGATTTCAAAAGCATATTTTATTTTGCTAGATCTGGCTCATTCCATAAAGCTGTTAATACTTTATAGAGAAGTGTTTTCTGAGATGCCCACATAAATTGTGTGTTATAATGGTAATTTAGCCATATTCAGAAATAAGACTATGACTGCAGACAAATACTTGAGGTTTCCTTGAATTTGGTGGTAGAATTTTAAAGACTCAGTTGGGAGTCTGAGCAAATGTCTTTCAGAATGTAAGTGCCACAGATGATCCTGGAACTGCTCACTGTTCACACTAGCAATTTTCTCTACTTTTCCCCATTCTTTTCCACCTGTTAAATCTCATTTCTGGTTATTGGTTTCTTACAGTTTTGAGACAGTAAAAGAATGAAACCAAATAGTCCTCTTCCTTAGTAACACTGCTGCCCAGGCTTTGAAGGCAGCAGAGCAGCTCTAAAAATTCTGTTAGGCTTTCATTATAACAACTACAAATGCTTTGAACATTTTATTTATATTTTTCATAGCTGTGAATGGTCATACATAAATCCTTTAGGATTTCACATACACACCACATATCACCAAAGATGACTGGTTTTGCACATTTCTTTATTTTATTACAGTGTTACCAAAAAAAAAACCAACACAAAAACCCCAAAAAAAGCAAAATCAAATAACAACTCCACTCAGGATTAGGGCTGCATTTCAAAGTACAGTTTTGCATAGAATTGCAATGAAAGCACAAGCAAAATGTTTTTTAACAGTAACTACTAGAAAGATATTTTCTCAGCTCCTAGACATACACAAATTCATCGAAATTCAAATTCATCACAAAAAAATCATCACAAATTCATCACAAAAATCGAAATTCATCACAAATTCATACACAAATTCCCTTTCCAGGTCACAATAAGCCCCAGCAACGCTCCAGGCTTGGGGAGGAGAGGCTGGAGAGCTGCCTGGCAGAAAGGGACCTGGGGGTGTTGGCATGAGCCAGCAGTGTGCCCAGGTAGCCAAGAGGGCCAAGGGCATCCTGGCCTGTATCAGAACAGTGTGGGCAGCAGGAGCAGGGAGGTGATGGTGCCCCTGTACTCGGCACTGGGGAGGTCTCACCTTGAGCACTGTGTCCAGTTTTGGTCACCACAGCACCAGAAGGACACTGAGGTGCTGGAGGGGGTGCAGAGAAGGGCAGTGAAGCTGGTGAAAGGGCTGGAAAGCCTGGCCTGTGAAGAGCAGCTGAGGGAACTGGGCTTGTTTAGTCTAGAGAAGAGGAGACTGAGAGGAGACCTCATTGCCCTCTGCAGCTTTTAAGGAGTTTGTAGCCAGGCTGGGCTCTTCTCTCAAATTAGTAATGACAGGACTGGGGGAAATGGCCTCAAGTTGCGTCAGGGAAGGTTTAGATTGGATATTAGGAAGCAGTTCTTCCCTGAGAGGGTAGTTAGGTGCTGGAACAGCTGCCCAGGGAGGGGGTGGAGTCTCCATCCCTGGAGGGGATTAAAAAAGGAATCGATGGAGGAGATGGTGCAGTGGTCAGAGAAATGCTGGGACAGAGGTTGGACTTGGTGACCCTGGAGGTTGGAATGTGATTCTGTAAGCTTTATGTAGCATAATGTAAAAACAACACCCCCCCAAAAAAATTATGCTGACAGTTGTTAGCAATTTAAAACAAACAAAATTAATATTTGACAGATTATTCAAATTTCCAACAGTAAATTTTACCTTCCCTTAATATCTCTCGGTCTTAAAACTTACACTAGGTATTACAAATAAGAATGTTTATCATCTCTACATTCTAGAATTTACTGTATAAAAGATGATACCTTTACTGTCCTCTGCTCTTGCAACAAATTTCTAGCTTTCAGTTTAAAATTCAACTCCTATACATGCAGATTTTTGCTTAGGCACATAATGAAGAAGTCATGTTAATGAAACTAAGCACAGCATAACACATCCTATTAGCTCTACTACCTTTAAAATATTTTAAACTGTGATATGCTTCACAAAGAGAAGAAGAATGGAAATAAAATTATAAACTGCAATTAAAGGAAAAAAAATCCAAGCAATCACATTTACAATTCATTAATGAGGCTGTTAAAATGATTAAGCCTTCCACATACTCTCATTAAAGTGACCCATCAATGTAAATAAGCAGAGCTTGACACCTACTCTAAGAGTCTGCAATACATTTATTTGCCTAGCCTTGTGTATGCTGCCTCCACCTAAAAACATGTCCCACGTGTCATCATTCTGCTTTATCATGCAGAGAAGACTCACCTCCACCACAAGAGAACAAAAGCCTTTCAGTTACTGCTTCACTTAGCAAGGAACAGAAAGGCAAGATCTGGGAAGGGTAACTTATTTGCACAACTGAGGCTATTGTTTCTTGCTCAAACTAGATACTACCTCAGCAAGTAAAACACTGCAATTTTGTAGAAAAGAGAAAAAAAAAAACCAAACAGTAATAACAGGGGAAAAAAACACACAAACAGAAGACAAAGGAAATTCTTATTTGAACTGTTCATCTGACAAAAAGCAGACAAGGACAGTGTAATACAGTTAACAATACTAAGAGTAAATTATTGTTCACCTGTATGTTTTTTATATAAAAGCTCAAAAAGCAGAAATCAACATTTTATCAACATCTGCTAAGAAACGCTGTTAACTTCTGTCAGTTGTTATTGTTTGGAGGAGAAGTTATTTTTAGAAGAGCCTAGAGAAATTCTATTTAGTAAATTTAAAGTGGGCTGTTCACGCTACACACTACTTAATACCTTGGACAGTAGCTGTTGTTTTTATTTGATGGCCACCTTCAAAACCAATCCCATTATGACAACTCCATTTGAGATCAGAGGGTAGAGCTTTAGAAGTTAACAGCTGAGTGAACACAGCTCCTGTCCCAAGCTACTACCCAAGGGGTAGACAAGGGCTGGAGTGCAATGCTCACTTCAATTAATTTCTAATACCTGAAGTACAAAATGTTCTGACAAAGAGTAACTTAAGAATTCCATCAAATATCCATTATACACATTACAAGAGGATGTTAAGGTGACTGAAGGTTCTTCTGCTCTTTACGAGCAGCAGTCACACAACATCTGCAGAGATCTTTCTCCATGACAGCAGCTGTCAATCTGAAGGGCTTTTCATGCTGGACTAAAGCAAACTATGAAGGATGACCCCTCACAGAGAAGGCTCTCTCTGGGGCCATTCTGGGTAGGTGTGACAGATGATGGATGGCAAAGCTCTGAGACAAGAAGCAAGGCATTAGCCCACACTCTCACCACTGCCCTTCAGAAACCAACAACTTTGGGCACCCTCTTTTCTCCACAGAGAACACAGAGAACCTGCTGCCTCTGCTGTTCCTTGCCCTCAGCTGCGTTCTGCAGCTACACAGAGGTAGAGGAGAGCAAGGACAGACACCCAGCCAGTGCTTCTCAAACTGCAGTCATCAGAAGCTTCAAGGAAAAAGGTCTGAAAATTGCTAGTTTAAGTTTTATTTACATGGTTAGCTGCCTCGCAGCAGTGGAGGTTTACAGCACTCCACCAGATTTAGGGAGAAGTGATGAAGGATATCAGGCACTGAAATTTTCTATTAAAATTTTCTATTAAATACTGATCGGTGTTGACTTCTCTGCTTGAAGTTTCTCTGTTGACTATAGAAATAAATAATCTTCAGATGTTCATGCTGCATTGAAATAAAAAAGATCTCAGCAGATCAGCACTCACGGAGATTAAGAGGAAAATGGTGCAACTTTCACCTTTGCATGTCCAGAAAAGAACAGGACCTTTGAGATTAGAATCTGGGTGAAGGAGAGAGGTGTGTAACCATACATTAAATATGACTCTGCATCTAAAATCTCTGATTTCCCTACCAAACCATGATGTGAGAGCTAGCAGTCAGATTATATGCTATGAAAGAAACTTAAATGACTCAAAATGCAGCTAACAACTCTGCTTCACTCAACACTGAAATGTCACGGGGGGGGGGGAAGGTATAGAAAACAAAATACACCACCACCCACAAAAAAAACCAACTATCAACAAAAATCCACCACAATCAACCCATCCACATCAAACCGCCCCAAGCAAACTAACCAAGCAAAAATACACACCAAAATAAAACCAAAACAGCATATTTTCAATCATAATTCATTTTTTTTCTAAGAAAGAGATGCTATGACTCTGCTATGACAGCAGAAAACCAGTAAGCATTACTGAATGGCTTAACAATAAATCCTTCAGAGAGCTTTTCTTAATTTCATTTAGCTTCCTAAAAGTTTCTGTTATTACAACCAAAAAAAAAAAAGCCATCAACTCAAAACACAGACAAAATCTTTTAAAAAATTAGTAACTTCTCAGGAAGTTTGACAGTTATTTTCATTTTATTTGTTAGAAAAAAAAGTAGATAGGTACTGCAACAGGACACAATGACTGATGATATACCTGACAATTTTTAGCCACAGTCCAATGCAAGAAGCAGCTGACACTTTTTTAAGTGGTAAAGATCCACCACCACTAACATTCAGTGGAAGTTCCCTGATTAAAGACAAGCAATCCACCACTTCTTAAAAAACAAGATCCTTCAAGTCTATGTTTTCTAACTGAAAATATAAATTCTAAACTTAATGAGCTTTAGGTTAGTATTCATACCCAACAAGGGAAACTTCCTAATTGTTTACTCACAATTAGGTATCCTAATGTTGTGGGTTATACTGAAGATTCAGTACATTAACTTATCCATTGCCAAGCAAAATAACTAAAAATTATTTTCCAATGTCATACGAAGCACTTGCTTTTGAACCTTTGGAAAAGGCCAAAAAGGACATCCCCGCAGAAGCACACTAAAGCTGTATAATGATCTAATTCTGACTTCATCAACAAAAAACAACTGGTAATTGGCACAAAAAAATTGAAGAAGAATTAAGTGTATGTAGGGGGGAGTTGTTAAAGGCCATGCTTTTCTAAATAAATTCTCATGTTGATATACTTCAAGATACAGTTTCATAATAAGGTTGATATGCTAAAAATAAATGCAGTTTCAAGAAAAACTGGAAGTCAAGACTTGAAAGAATATGACTCAAACTTGTATTTTCGACATAGAAAGTTTGGAACACAAGAACAGTAAATCAATGTAATAAAAGTTAACAGTTTTATATCATTTTACTCCTTGTTTATCTGTGGTGGGACTAACACTAATTCTGATTATGAGCTTTATGATGTGCAAGCTCATTCACTGAAAATACTAAGTTTGGGCTCACACTGGCTTCAGACCAGAGTCAAACAGAATGATGTTCGCCTGATTCATGCACTAGCTAATTATATTTAGCAGACAAATTTACCTCCCTAGGGTATCCACTAATTACAGAATATATTATTAAGATCTTAAGAGCTACACAATAACAATTAGCAATACTTTTATTTTCTAAACATGTAGTTATTTCATTTCATTTTTGCTATAAACTTTCACAAACTTTGGATAACAACTGATTTTGAGGCACTCAAATGTAATTACATCTATACAGTAAACCCCACAGCATTTGTAACAAAAATTATTACATATTAGCTTAATTTTGTCCAAATAGATCTAGAAAATAAGTTACATTTTTGTAGTTATTAAATAGATCTGCATGTCACATTAAATCTTATCTCCAAAGCTTGAATAATTTTTACCCAAAATTAATACATGCACTACAGTAAGACCACCATGTACCAGTTATAAATTTTCATTGTTACAAAAAAAAAGAAAAAACACACCCAAAATAAAACAAAAATCTTTTCTCTACATGTCTCCAGTTTAGAATTATTTCCTTATCTTCCTGCTTAATGAAGTTAAATGTTTTTTCTGAAAAGATTCTTTCTCTCATGATACAGAAGGTTTCAAAGGAAAAATGACTCACTATGAGTAAAGAAGCTCATTATAATCAAGGATGGACTAGAGTATCTACAGCAAGCATATGGTTTGGAATTCTGAAAAACTGAAACATTTGCTTCTTAAAACACATAAAAATCAGGACTGGATGCTACATTCACGCTCAAAAATTGGCTTTGGTAGCCAGTGCCCCTCACACAAACACTGACATGGGAGGGAAGACCTGGGGCCACACAGGGCCATCAGGAAAGGTTATTCCAAACAGAACTGTGCTGTACTAAACAAATCAATCCACATGCAAAGGGATTCACAGATATTAGGGGT